>MJUU01006677.1:7324-19287 GCA_002080025.1 Modiolus philippinarum | reverse complement strand
ATTTATGACTTGCCAATATATTTCTATGTAATTAACAACAGAAAGTTTGCTGGTGTTTTCACAGACATTTGCCGGGGTTTACACTGTGAAATATGTCAGACCTCAGTGTTTTGTAAAGGAAACACTATGTGGGTACTGTATGACATATACATTTCAAAAGATCCATTGTCTTAAACTTTGTGTTAGAAAAACTGAAATATAAAATACTATAATGGACGAGATATATTTACTTTATCATGTACATGTTTATTACTGTATGAAAATGTAAACCCATGCAAGAAAGTTGTTTTTGAATCTGTATACCTTCAAGCCACATCAGACTTTTTTGAAAGTTCAGTATTTCAATGGGTTATGGTGGTATCTTAAGCCTGAAAAGCACCTGTTTTAGGAGGACATGTGCTGACAAAGTAACTCCCCATTTTTTTCCTGTAAATATTCAAAGTTTGATTGTCTCCACTTCAAAATTTTGTCTTTGAGCAGCACATCTTCAGGTGGTTTACTATATCTTTGCAACATTGCATCAAAATCCAAACAACCAGTTAGAAGGGAGTGTGTTGACAAGGTGTCTCAACCTCTTCCCCCCCCCAAAAAATATATATATTTATATTAAAAGTTCAATTATCCCCCAAAATTCAAGCAGCAATAATAATTTTTCATGCACATGATACAGCACACACATCTTCAGGTGGAATACTACAACTGTGCAACATTTCATTAAAATCTAAGCAAACATTTAAGAGGACATGCACTGACAAGGTTTCTCTCCCCTTTTTTCCACAAAATATTCAAAGACAAATTATCTCCCCTTCAATATTTCTGGCAGCAAGCTTTTAACTTCATACGGAAATCCATTGCCCATTCGCACAGTCATTTAGGAGGACATGCCCTGACAAGGAACATGGATGGACAGATAGAAAGCCAGACCAACAGGGTGATTCCTATATACCCCTAACAAGAGGCTCTCAAGAGCCTGTATCGCTCACCTTGGCCATGGCTGATAGGGATGAATATCATCAATAAAATATTGTATGATGATACATTGTTACAGCATCAGATAGAAAGCCAGACCAACAGGGGGGTTCCTATATACCCCTAAAAACAAAGTTTTGGTTGGCATAATTAATTAGATCATGTATCTTATTCAATATATATTGATATATGCACACTTTACCTGAAGGCCAACTTGAATAAACATGATCTGTTATATCTGCTGCCGAATCACTTGGCAAAAATAGAAACTCTTTAGTTTTCCCGCTCACTAAGATTAGCCTGAGGTTTATCTGGAACAAAAATAAATAAACATTGAAACAATGAAAATCTTATAAATTTAGCAAATGATGAACAATAAACAACATGTATGTGTTGATAACAATCCTATAGTTTGGATTTTATATCAATAAAATATTCTGATTCTGATTCTGATTCTATATACTGTCAACGTGGAAATTTTTGCCAGGGGTTATTTTTGCGAATTTGTTGGCCAAAAAATTTTTGAGGGGTAATTTTCATTGACAGAGCCTTTTGTTTGATGATCTCATTGCTGTTACATATCACACGTCAAAACCAAACTATTCACGTGGGGGAAGTTCCAGGGATTTATCTAGATCATGAATGAAGCGAAAAATACCCCCCACACGAGAAAAATTTCCACGCTGAGAGTAATCCGCTATCGATTGTCTTTCTATTGGATATCCGTGTTTGTTGGCCTTTGTGTTGGTGTAACACCCACATTAACCTCCAATACAGGCTCCAAAATTCGGATCAGAGGATAGAAATTTTTCTTACTGAATGCTTCTACTCTACATTAACCAACTTTTGCAAGCAATTTATTTTAGCAATCTTAGCATGTTTGAAAATATCCTGAAAATAAGTTGTCGCAAATATTTTAACTCTAATACAAATACATACAATGTACATTCAAAATCAGCATCAACCTTTTTAAACTATTGTAGGAACACTTAATATATTCTCCTTCTATATTTTTCCCTCCATGAGAGCATGGAATTTGAAATTTTCGAAAGGCAGTTATATGTACATTCCACATAGAGCTTTTCAGTTACAAAACACTTAGGTCTGACATTTTTCACACTGTAAACACCAGCAAACTTTCTGTTGTTAATTACACAGAAACATATTGGTAAGTCATAAATTTCAATGTAAACACCAGCAATACTTGGTGTTTTCCCTCTTGTCAGACCAGGGCGTTTTGTAACTGAACTCTGTGTGTACTTGGAGACACATAATTAAAGAGAATAGCAAAGTGAAAAATTATCCTGAAATCTCATCGCCATTGAGACTTTGATTAACCTTCCACTTCACAAAAAATAAATTGCTACCGTAATATCTCGATAATATACGAAAATATAATAATAAAACTATCTAAAATCTACAAACAAGGTAAAATACTTTCCAGTTTTCATAACTAGACACAATTTTCACAGAAATAAAAGAGGTGTTTCAAAAGTATTTTGTAAGCAAGACACAACATGATTATCATAGTGTTCTACTGTTATGGTTCATTTTTCCACTTGAACTCTCCAATTTAATTGCAATTATTTTTTTGGTGAATCAATATTTTTATTTCAAATTTTCTAAACTACACTATAAATAATTAAGGAATGCAATTCACTTTTCAGTTTAGAAATATGTCAAAAAAAAATAAAATGTAGTTTAAGAAGTTCTGATGTGCCTGTATCTTGTTCATGTTGTTTGTTGTGATTAATATGGCATGATAGTAGAGTTGTAACTGTATGTCCCTGGTGTTTGCACTTTTTTCTTGGTTAACAAAACAGAATGTTGATGCTATTTCTTTTGTCATGAAGATGCTAAAAAACAAGAAAGGGAATGTGAAGCCCCTCTATAGGTTTTACAGTATGTTCGAAACTTCGAACATGTCGAAGTTTTTTCAAGCTTCAAAACCCCCAAAGGCATTTTTAGAAGTTGGCAGGTATGAATGAAAGGTCATTTTCTGTCATTTTCAAAGTGAAAGTTCATCAGTTTTCACGAAATGCATTGGTCCGACGTAAAAAACCAACATTTTGGCAGAAGGACTGATAAAAAATTGTAATGAGTCAACACTGCTTGTTTAAGAATGTTAAAGATTGCAAAACTGACAATCATCTGGTAGATTTGAGACTTTATTTTGTAATTGCTAACATTTCCTGTCAAGAATCTTTTGTCAAATTGATAAAATTGGGGTAAAATTGACTAAAAGCTGATGAAAAAACATGATTTTCAGGAAATCTCCGATTATACGAAAATTGTGTACAGATAATTACGTGATGATGTCACAGTTACATTTTGACCTATCAAAGCGCAGATAAAATATAAATAAACAGAACCGGAAGTCATTCAGGCAGTGCTGGTTTCCAGATTTTTCATCCAGTGTATGGGAAATCAACCAACTTTGGATGTCAGTATTTAATTCATTTTCTTTCTAAAATTACATTTGATGAATTTTCAAAATCTTATGAAGAATTCGGCCATAATTTCAAAAAATTTCCAATCGACAGTCAGAAAGAAGGAGCTATAACTTGTCTTCCATTCCAGGCAAGTCCTATTTTTGAATATTTTTATGGATTCTATGAGAAAAATATGTTCTCTTATGATTCCACAATCGTCGATATTGTAGGTTTCCAACTTTAATCGTTATTTCCTGAAGAGAACTTTACATGGTTGATAAGGGATTCAGAGGCAGGCAATATAAAAAACTAGAGAATGTGTCTATAAGACACGGATGCCCCGCCGTAAAATTTATTGCAATAGAGAACTTAAGCGATTTATTTGATTAAACACCTACCGGTAGTTGTTAATAAAAAATTTAACAAAGTCACTCATGTGTAAAATGTCGGTCAAAGTCAAAAAAAAATTGTCTAACAATTAGGATGGGTCTCTTCATGACATATCATGATATGTTGTGTAGTTGTTTAGAAATGGACCTTAAAACACAAATTTTACAAAAAGTTACTCAAGCATAAAATGTAGGTCAAAGACACTTACTTGTCCTTGATTTGAATAGCATCTGTCAAGGTGATTTATATGATGCAACACGATTGTGATAGCATGTTTAGTTGCTGAGAAATAGACCTAAATGTAAGATTTAACAAAAGTCACTCGAGCGTAAAATATAGGTCAAAGCCACTTAATTCTTGATGATTTGGGTAGTACTCATCAAGGCAGGGTTAGAAATTAACTTTTTTCCTCCAGGGGCCAGCTGGGCCCCTAACTTTAAATTTCTAGGGGCCCAGATTTGAACGTAAAATGCCGATGTTTCAATATGATGCGTATTCTTTTCAATTGGTTTGTTGTGATTTTTGTGTGAGTATAACTATTGTTAATGGAAGTATAATGAAGATACTCCAGTTGTTTGTGATACATGGGAATGAAAATAAATATAAAGCATTTACTAGTACATAAAATGTACTAAAATAACATCCAACTCTGTCTATAAGATGAAGCTATTTAAAAGTGTATTTTAACTCTTTAAAAAAAGAAGTTCTAATGGATTCTTAGACTGCTGGCAGTGAAACAATATTCAGACGAACAATATTTATTCAGTTTTTTACAAACAATAAACAACCATACTGATGATGATACAAGAATAATATAAAAAGTCAACTAGTCAAAATTGTTCAAGTTTATCGTCTTGGGATTTACGTTTTTGGGGTTCCTTAACCCCACTGATAAAGTTCCACATTTGGAACCAAAACAAAATAAATGTTATAATTTTGGAAGCTTAACGGAATGGCATCTGCATTTTTTCCAGTATTTTGAATAAAAGTAAAAATCAATCGGGAAATCAATACATTGTAGGTGGTATCAAGGACCTACTAATATTGTGTTTACACAATATTTTTTTCACACATTTTTACGCAATATATGTTAAATATTTTTGACGGAATATCAAAATGTAGTCAATTCATAATGTTCACTTCTTGTACTTTGGTTTTCAGACATATCATGAAAATACATTCGTAACTTCTCGTCCATTACCAAGGTAATATAGGTGTAGGAAGATGACCGAGTAGTTACGAACTGCACCAAACGAGTTGGGAGTCTCTGCGATGTTAACCAATTGTAATTACATTTAGAGTGAGAGAACCCAGCACTGTATTCTTTAGAAATAACCGTTATCACACGTTTATTACCCAACTGTTTCAAAATTGCCTAGTCGCCAACTGGGCGATGATGATGATGAGAAATGGACCTAAACGCAAAATTTGACAAAAGTCACTCAAGCGTAAAATATAGGTCAAAGCCACTTAATTTTTGATGATTTGGGTAGAACTCATCAAGGTGATTAATTTGATGAGACATCATTGTGGTATGATGAGTAGTTGATGAGAAATGGACCTAAACGCAAAATTTAACAGAAGTCTCTCAAGCGTAAAATAAAGGTCATGGATCCCTAATTGTTAGTGAATCTGGTAGTACTAATCAAGGTGCATGTACCGATGTAATATTATTAAAATATTACAAGAGGTAACCAAAATATGGACCTTAATGCAAAACTTAACATCGGGACGTACGGACGGACAAGGGTAAATCTATATGCCTTCCACTATGTGGCGGGGCATAAAAATCTCAGGCTTTAAATCGCAAAAGTTGATATGTGGAACATACTAGTATGAAAAAGCCTGCCAGAGCAAGTAGTAACTGCAGTCAAAGAATTTGAAATAGGCTTGACAACCACTGGAAACATCAAGAAGCTCAAATTTTGTAATTATGATTTTAAGATGGACATTACAAGACCAATTTCAAAAGTCACGTACAAACAGAACAGATGAATCATTAGAGAAGGACATAGTGGCAGATTAGCAAGCGTCCACAGTAGTTGCTATAGGAAGGTTCGCCGTGACGTCACAGACTCGAAAAGGTAAATTTGGTTGGCAAGAAATCGTGATAATTTATTAGGGTCATAAAAATGTCATTTTCAATTCAATCGTACGAAATTGTTAATTGAGATATTTTAATAATTCCTTCTGATTGAAATTCTGTAATGTTTACACTTTTACAGGGTATTAATTTTTTTAATATATTTATTTAGTTATTTTGAAAATCTATAAAATTAGCGTTTTTGTAAAGTATACAAATTTCGACAGTTTCGTCATTTTTTAAACCACATAAAAAATTCTCTACCGTAAATTTTTAAAAAGTAAATCGGCAGAAAAAATATGAAAATCTTGAAATTTATTACACATTTCACAGATCCAAAATCGGATTGGTAATAAAAACATTACAAAAGATCAAAAATTCTTTTACATTGTTAAATAGTGGTCCAACTACGACTTTGCCAACCAAAAAATGCTAATTTGCCTATGTAAATTAGATTTTGTGCCACTTATGAGGTTCACGAACTTTCCTATGCCCTATGGTTTCCTATACACCGATTGCGCATTTGCGGGATCGCTCATTATTTTAGCCAAACAAGGAGTAATCTGGTACAAAACTGGTTCCAAGACGCTGAAAGACGAAGATAGTAATTTCTTCATTTCCATTCAAGTTTCGTTTTTTGTGGGTTGGAAATGTTCCTCTTGGATTTCTTTATTAGTTGAAAACGACTTTTTACCCGTATGTTGAATAACAATGTAAGATTCGTTGGTAGAAAATATCTGTCCCTTGCTCCAACGTTGAATGATGTCATTTTCCCTTCTGATTGACCCCAGATGACCTGGTCTAAATGACGAGTCAAATCCGGATTGGAAACAATGCGAAACCCATGTATAGTAAATATGACAAAGGGGTCAGGAAAACTGGGCAACTAGAGACATGCTCAAAATCAAGCAACCTGGAAATTGACAATAACTGGTACTCGAACAGTAAAATAGTGGGTCCCCTAAAGTATAAAATTTATTGGGATGTACATGTACAAACCATGAAACTATACAACATTTGACAATACAAAGCCCAGGGCAAATTTTTTGTGGTGTTACCTTGTCCACTGGAACTCCTCTTGATCCCATGCTTTTATAATCTGATAAACAACTGTTCTAATTTTAAATTGTATTGTTTCTTATTCACGGAAATGGAGAACAAGTGTCGCCGTCAGTGGTTTTTAACGACACCGTTTCGGGTTTTGTTTATCCTTCAGCATTCAGTAACTGTCTTTGTTTCATTGTGAAATTTTGACCGAGTGTTCATATTTTTCTGTTTTGATTGCACCTAACACTTATGGGGTTGTTGTGAATTATCCATGATCATCTTTGTTTTCTGTAAATCTAATTTTTGAGTCGATAACAACTCTCTCAGCTGTTATGGCGGCCGTTAGCTGAATCTCGGGAAAATTAGCAATTTGCGCGTGCGTTCCACAGCAATTCCTGTTTCCGGTATTGAAAAACATAACTTTGGAAGTTCTGCAAAACAGAAAACTTTGAAAATTGTACTGTTGGTGTAAGAGTTTCACATTACAGATGTGATAACTTACTGGTAAGCACGAAGAAACGACCGACACAAAAGCTCAGCTTCTGTGTTTCACTTTGAATCACATTACTTTGACCTGTTGATGTTTGTTTTTTTTTTCAACTTCCAAGCTGTTTTATACTAGAACTTCTTTTCAGTGGATTCTGTCTTTTCCTTTATCTACCTAGCTATTTTCATTTAACCCTTAGCAAGGTAAAATTGTCCAGAATTGATGTCGCACCTAGCTTCCAACTATCACTAATGGTAGGTTTACACTGCCGATCTAAGCAACTCGACGGAACTCGATCTATGAATATTCATGAATATTCATTGATCGGGACACTGATCTTGAATGCTCGTGTTCGGTCTACTAACCAAATCGGGGCGATCTTACCAACTCTGCTGAACTCAAGCTGTGTTTCAGAATATTTTTGACATGTCAAAAAATATCGTGTAGAGGTCGTGTGCATTACATGTTGAGAACAGGTCGGGAATCAATCGGGGTCTGATCGAGGTAGTCGTAAAGAGGTCGAAAAGGGATCGGCCTTGATCAAGTTTCAAGATATTAGCCGATCATGCCGATTTCTACCCGACTTTAACTCATTTGCTTCTCGATTTATGCCAAGTCGCTTCCAGATCAACTCGATTAGTACTCAATCCTTACTCGACAAACACGATTCTTTCTTTTTTTCTATACAAGATCTTCCCGACCATAACCCAATTTTTTCCTGACACGTATCTGACTTTTACTCGACCACTCAAGACCATACTCGATTTAACACGACAGCATGTCATCTTTTCACAATAGCAAAACATGAGGCTTTCAAGAGCCTCAGTCTCTCACTAGGGCCTAACTTCAGTCTTAAGGGAGCCATACATTGTACTCCAATGACTATTTTGATCAAGTTTGGCTGATGATCATCTTTCATTTTTTGTGTCTTTGATATGATGAGAATCTGCCGGATACTTTCTCAAGTGGGGACCATTCAAGGACTCTTGATTTCAGTTTTGGCCAATTGGCAAAGTAGTTTCAGAGTAGACAGTATTTGAATGGATATCTAAGGTGGGTCGAATATTAAATTATGCTCTCCGTTGTGGGCAATCTTAGATTTCATGCAGACAAGATACATATTGATATGTAGATACTATTTTGAAATTTGAGCATTCAAGGACCAATTTTGGCTGCAATGAAAATCCTTCTGGTACAATGTTTTACTTTGTCCCCTTTAGCAGTCATTTTGTATTAGCTGACGATATGACAGACACTATTTTGAAAAGGGACTATCATTTGGCAATCGTAACAAGTTTGGTCTAATTGGCTTAGGAGTTTCAGCGGTAAAGTTTAAATGAGATTTCCCATAACATCTCATTTGCTTTTTTTCTCATGGACTTCAGCTCTTGAAAAATCTGTTCGGTAATTTTATTATTACCCCCATTTAAAACTACTAGAAAATTCCCAGCTGGCAGTTGTATTCGATTAGAAGTGGACATGACGTTTTTTTTCACATTGAACCAATCGAGGTCTTTCAGGAGTCGGCAGTTTCTGGTTAGAATATATTTGAATGCAAAGTTCATGGGCAACGGACACAAAATAATGGCAAAAGCTCAGTCTCGCTTTATCAGGATTGTAGAAAAGAATATTAGTTTGTGCATGCCACTAGTATAATTAGAGGATGACGTGCAGAGGGCTTAAATTCAATCGACTATATATATATAGCTATGCTGACAGATTTTGAAATTGAAACCTAGATGTACCCAATACACACACTCCAGATAATGATTCACTAAAAACATGAATTAAAGAATAAAATATTGTTTTCCTCCGAGCAGGTTTGTACTCTTATCACAAGATATGATTCAAGCTAAATTACATCAGAAAAATGTGATTTTGAACATTTGTAACATGTACTAGAAGATAAAAAATTCTCTTAAATTTGCACCGTTAAAATGTCGTACCCAACAGGCAGCTGCTCGCCATTTTCACTTTCTAAAAACAGGATTTTTCTACAAAAAGCAAGTTTTAAGGCTATACATGGAAAGTACTGTTAATCTAATTACAAAAGATATCATGTGATGATATGTCTTCTGTGTTTATGTATCAGATTAGTCCTATATGTAATGACAGGAAAAACGCAGTCGCATTCTGATGCATGTTGAGGAGGATGGCCTGCTAGTATGTTAAAGCGAACATTCATTCCTCTGTAATGATGACTTTGAAGCATTTGCTATTGTATAACCCAAACTATGGGCCTTCTGTGCCGGTGGACCCGCCTTCTCTGCTTCTCTTAATCTATCACAGGTATCTTTTCTTTGCATCATCAGCCACATGGGCTACAAATTTTGCTGCTCTACCACCATGCTGAACTGTTCTTTGAATTTTCACATTATACCCCCATATATTCAAAATTACTAACAGGACAAACTCAAGCACACTCGACCATTTCACGATCTTCTCCCGACCAGGTCTAGTTAATCAAAAACAAATCGGGCTATGATCTGGCTCAATCTGACTAAGTCTGGTTGGTCGAATGAGGGTCAAACATCAGTTGTATGTGAATAGTAAAGAGATCGAGAATGGTCAAGCGTAAGTCATGTTAAATCGGTTAGAGGTCAAGTGGACGTCGTAAGCTAGCTCCATCAATGAATTATATGACGTTGATCCGGATAAAACAGCATGGTTGAGTTGATCGAGTTGGTCTGATCGGCGTTGTAAACCTAGCATTAGCAATATCAGTAAAGAAAGTTCCAATCTATCTGCTTCGGCCAATGCGGACAACTCTTGATATAAAATCAATTTACCTGTACAGTTTGTGCAAAATTCCAGATTTCAAAAATTAATCACTCCCAAAAAGATAAATAAATACTCATGAAACTTGGTAGAAAAATTAGTTAGTCAATAATCTATCGATTGGCTAGTAGGTGGTGAATGGGGGGGTTAATCAATATCAAGTAAAAGTGAAAAAACAGGGTTTTCCTTAAACGGCTCGAAACAAAATAAAGGATAAAAATCCTATTCTGAATTAGTTCAGGTGAAAAGAGGAGATTTAGACACATAATGTTTTCAACTGTAAGATACGGTGGATTGTTTTTATGAAGTCTTCTAATTCAGAGAAAACTTTTCATATAAACTAATATTAAACAGTTTTTATGACAGAGAGTTGTCGAACATGAATCTCTATTGTGGTAGCTGTATCACTATTTTTTGGCGGTTTCCCCCACATGTCAGTGAGCATCAAATTTGGAATTTTTGTCAAGTATCAAGTATCCTGATTTTGTCGGGTTCAACCTATGGCACCCCTTTGGTTGATGGAATTGTAAGATCCTCAAAATAAAATATGTATGATCAGTTGGGAGACATCTTTTATAGTTGAATAAATCGTTTTTGAGATAAAGATCTACCACGGGACAACATACTTATTTTAGCACTTTGTCACGTGATAATAGTGACGTTGCGGTGCTTGACGTCTTCCACTTCGTAATTGTTGTAAATAACAATATCTTATTGGACAAGTTGCTCTTGTATAATTTTGTAAAAAGTCTTATTTTTTCATTCTATTTTATTATGAAGCTTGAAGTAAAGAACCGCAGTAACAAAACTGTAACATGACTGCACTGTCTGCAGGATAACACAAAATTTTTGTCTCAACCGCGACGAAAGCGAGACATAGGCGTGCAAAGTATGACGGTGACAGCGTTAACTTTTACTATGTACAAGATATTTTGAAAACCCTGTGTTGTAGGAACATCATATTTGGTCCAGTGGTAGTACTAATCAAGTGCTACCTGACGGACATAAAATCATGTGACCTTGACCTCTATTTTATGGTCCAGTGACCACGTTAAGTTTCTCTGATTAGATCCTTATCTCAATAACTGCAAGTGGTAGGTCAATGATATTTGGTATATAGGTTGGTCTTGAGTAGTACATGTCAGTCTGGCATATGACTTTTGTCCTTGACCTCAATTTCAGGGTCTAGTGACCATGTTAAGTTTTTCTGATTAGATCCGTATCTCAGTAACTGTAAGTGGTAGGTCAATGATATTTGGTATATACATGTAGGTTGGTCTTGAGTAGTACATGTCAGTCTGGCATACGACTTTTGTCCATGACCTCAATTTCACGGTCTAGTGACCACGTTAAGTTTCTCTGATTAGATCTATATCTCAATAACTGTAAGTGGTAGGTCAATGATATTTAGTATATAGGTTGGTCTTGAGTAGCACATGTCAGTCTGGCATACGACTTTTGTCCTTGACCTCAATTTCACGGTCTAGTGACCACGTTAAGTTTCTCTGATTAGATCCATATCTCAATAACTATAAGTGGTAGGTCAATAATATTTGGTATGTAGGTTGGTCTTGAGTATGACAGTCTACTATATGGCTTTTGTCTGTGACCTCAATTTCACGGTCCAATGAACTTGTGAAGTTTTTGTTCTTTGTTTAGTTTCTCAGTAACTATAAGTGGTAGGTCAATGATATTTAGTATGTAGGTTGGTCTAAGGTAGTACATGACAGTCTGTCATATGGCTTTTGTCCTTGACCTCAATTTCACGGTCTAGTGA
>MJUU01006676.1:19189-35552 GCA_002080025.1 Modiolus philippinarum | reverse complement strand
AAGTTCAGATCTAGGTCACTGTACATGGTACAATCATCTAACCTTGCACATGCATGCATCTCTGATGGTAGGTCAGCATCCAGGCAAAATTGGGTCACTTTTACCTACATTTTTCGCTTTAGTGACTTGCATTCAGGTAACCTTGCATATGCATGCAATTTTGATAGTATGCCAGCATCCAGGCAAAATTTGGTTGCTGCGACAATTGTGCCATAACGAGTCAACTTTGTAATCGTTGATTACCTATGTTTGACTTAGAATTTTGCAAAATTTACTTTGTGGACGCCAATTCTCCTACATCTTTTAGCAGATTTTAAGCAAACTTCACAGGATTGTTGACCATCATGCCTTTTTGTGCATATCATCCCAGTGGATTGATCGGCCAATTTTTGTTGGAGTTATGCCCCTTTTTGACTTAGAATTTTGCAAGATTTAGTTTGTTGGCACCAATTCTTCTACATCTATATCGGATTTTAACCAAACTTCACAGGATTGTTGACCATCATGCCTTGTTGTGCATATCTTCTCGCCAGATTGATCGGATAATTTTTGCTGGAGTTATGCCCCCCTTTTGACTCAGAATTTTGCAAGATTAAGTTTGTGGATACCAATTCTCTCGCATCTTTTATCAGATTCTAACCAAACTTCATAGAATCATTGACCATCATGCCTAGTTGTGCATATCATCTTGCCGGATTGATGGGCTAATTTTTGTGGGAGTTATGCCCCTTTTTGACTTAGAATTTTGCAAAATTAAGTTTGTGGACGCCAATTCTCCCACATCTTTTGTTTGATTTCAACCAAACTTCACAGGACTGTTGACCATCGTGCTTTAGTTGTGCATATTGTCTAGCTGGAATGAATGGCCACCTGGTGGCAACATAAAACTTAATACTTGTGTTTTATCACTGAAAGAACATTACGTACGGGGGGAGACATTCTTTTTGTATCAAAAACACACTTCTAGTTTATTCTGCTGTATCCAAGGAGAGATTACAAAAATGTCAACATATTGTGAGGGTATGCCTGTCACTTAGAAGACTAATAAATTCATTTCTTCTTAATATGGCCAAACTTGAAACTAGCAAAGTCATTCAGAAATATTAAATCTTCATGAAAATATAAGTGAAAATAATGCCAATGTTTTTCAGGAGAGGTGATACCTTCACAGTACCTGATGAAATAATTGATGTTCCATCTCCACATGTAAACAATGTAAGTAAAATTAGAATAAGTATAGTATAGAGGTATTATGCTCTTTGGTCCTTGTTTGTCTTCCTCAGAATTTTTACATTGCAGAAGGGATATATGACATCGTAATTCAATAGTTGATTTTTCCACGAGGCCAAAAGGTTACTCTGAGACAAAACTGATGTTATTTGGAGACAAAATTCAGAGTGTGAATTAATGTTATTTCAGTCATCTGGTTTGTATCTATTTGAGATTCGATTTTATGTTACAAGAAATATACAAATAGACCAGTAGACGAGATCAGACATACTTTTTTTGGGGTTCAGTTGTAAATAATTGAAAGAGTTGTTGGTTTTGGAGATTGAAAAGATGTTTAAAGATACATAATTTTTGTTTATGCCAGAAACAAGATTCAATGTGCAATAATTCTTGAAATAATGTATTATATAACTATTTATAAACATGCATCTTTCTACAGTGTATAGATTTCCACGTGATAGAATATAGCAGTGAGTTATGGTTTATGTCTGGGGATCAGGAGCAGTTACTTAGTAATAAGGTAAGGCTAAAAATAGAATCTGTAATTCTAGTCATGTGACATGGGGGAATATAGCAGTGAGTTATGGTTTATGTCTGGTGATCAGGAACAGTTACTTAGTAATAAGGTAAGGCTAAAAATAGAATCTGTAAGTCTCATGGTGTAACACGGGGATTATCGTGTTAAAGAATATAGCAGTGAGTTATGGTTTATGTCTGGTGATCAGGAACAGTTACTTAGTAATAAGGTAAGGCTAAAAATAACAGAATTAAAATTCATAGTAAAATCCTAATCTACTTAATTCTCATAAACAGTAGCACAGAATAGTGTCATCCTAGTACAATAAGAAGATCTAATAGAATATTTTGCCAGACTAAATATTCCTGATAATAAAAACTGAAAACAATGTTGCTTAAAGTCTGTCTTTGCATTGTTTTAAGTTAAGACATGAAGAACTTTAAAGTAATTATTAGCAGTTAATGGCAGCATTCTATAGTAATCAGTCTGTATGTCTTTCCGTCTGTCTATATCCCTCAGCTTTTCTATGTCGTATGATAACTTCAGATTGCCTTCACAGATTTTTATGATTTATATACACATGTACTCAATGTTGGACTTGACCAAAGGAAGCATTCTTTCATTTTTGAGAAAAAACGAAGACATTTTTTGGTGAAAATTTGGTTTTTATATGAAAAATGCATATTTTGAAAATAAGCTGTATGCCGTTTTTAGATGTGCATATATACTGTCATGAAATTTGGCAAACCAGCAGGCCCTTTCCGGACCTGTCATCTTTTGGAAATCTCCATGGGGGTTTATTGCCTATCCCAAAATGTTAAATCCCCCAAAAAACAGTTATTAGGGGTCTGAAGGTATATTTTTCGCTCTTTTACTGCTTTAATGTGTTTTATAATCACATTCAAGCTATTATTTGCTTCTTGATTTTATCATATTGCCTTAAATTTGCAAATTTTACTTTTCATTTTCAAAGCCTCCATGGGGGTTTCCCCCATAATGGTGGTTACATGACAGGTATGGCCCTTTCTGACTCTGTCAGTATTGTAGTTTCTCTTGCTTTTCTTATTGTGTCATTTCATTTACAGATAATAAATTTTGGAATGAAGAATAGACGATCGTCTTACACAGATAAACCGGCTTTGTACAGGATACATACAGATGGAAGGATTGCCACAAGTCAAGCTCAGTATGTTAAATCATCATCACATTTATCCTTATTCTGATTCAAGTATAAATACTGTAAACCGGGAAATTTTCGCATCAAATTTATTTTGCGATAAATTGACAGGATTTTAGTTGGTGCAGTTTTGAATTGGAACTGCCAAATTGTTTACAATTGACTTCAATAATAGACAATTATTTTCACACATCCATTCCAAATGCGAGAATTGCTGAAATTTCCATGCTGTCAAACAGAAAAATCATGAAATATAAGCATGATAACTTAAAAGGGAACCCCTACCAGAAGGCTTCTCGATAACTAAGTAGTATAATGGAATGTCACCATTTTTGTCTCTCCTGCGAAGAAAGTCGTTGAAAGAGAGACATAGGTATTACTATAAACTTTCTTAAAACCTTAATAACTTTTAAGGTATATTACTTACATGCAACATCTTATGTCCACAGGTAGATTATGGTGTAAGCTTTCCAGCTTCACATTTTTCAGATTACCTTGACCTTGCCTTCATGGTTTAATGACTTCATAAAAATTGTGACATTGTTTCACACTCAAGTTGATTTCTCTGGATTTGTATAGATCCATTATATTAAGTGTATTGATGTATCTTAGTGGGTGCATGACACTCTGCCACTTGTCATTTGACCTCGACCTCATTTGCACGGTTTAGTGACTTTGTAAATTTTGCGACATAGTTTTACATTCAAGTCAATTTCTTAGGCACTGTAATGTATAGACATACTATATTTTGTCTATTGCTGCATCTAGGTGGATGCGTGCCAGTCTGACACCTGTCATGTAGCTTTGACCTCAATTTTATGGTTCATTGACTTTGATCACTTTTTACTTGAATACTTATTTCTCTGTAACTAGAACATCTAGATTCATCATATTTGATATATAACTACATCTAGGTGGGTGTATGCTAGTCTGACTCATGTCATGTAGCCTTTTACCTCAATTTCATGGTTCATTGACTTTGAAGATTTCTTTACTTTAACACTTCTTTTTCTGTAGCTTTGATACCTATAGTCATCATATTTGGTCTATTGCTACATCTAGGTGGGTGCATGCCAGTTTCACACCTGTCATGTAGCCTTGACCTAATTTCATTGACTTTGATCATTTCTCTTTAACTTACAGGCATCATCTAGGTGTGCACATGCCAGTCTGGCACCTGTCATATATCTATATCTAATTATTGTGTTAAAGATATGCATATACAGGCCAAACATTTCTGTGTCTACACTTGTGAATAATTTATACATTTAAATATGATTTTTTTTTATTTCAGATTTACTGTAGTTAGGGTTAATATTTTCAAATTAATCTGATCAGACATTAATTTAAAAAAATGATATTATTACCAGGGTAATGATAGGGGAATTGTGGTGTCACTCCTAAAGTGAAAACTTTTCTGTTATTTTTAATAGTGAAATATATCCTTTTTATACGCCCGTCGAAAGATTGACGTATTATGGTATACCCTCCGTCCGTCCGTCCGTTAACTTTTTGGTTTCCGGATTTTTTTCTGTAACCGCTTGACATTGATTTCATATTTGGTATATTAGTTTATCCAGGTGAGATACAGATCCAAGTTCGAATTTGGTTCTGGTCAGTTGATTTTGTACAGAGTTATGGCCCTTGGACTTAGTGAAATTATAAAAAAATAAAGGTTTCCGGAGGTTTTTTCTTTAACCGCTTGACATATTGATTTCATATTTGGTATGTGAGCATATCTAGGTGAGATACAGATCAAGGTGGAATTTGGTTCTTGTCAGTTAATTTTGTACAGAGAGAGTTATGGCCCTTTGACTCTGTGAAATTTTGAAAAAAAAAAGGTTTCCGGAGTTTTTTTCTGTAACCACTTGACCTATTGATTTCATTGTGTTGCCTGCTGTAAGCAGAGTCGACACATAGGGATTACTATCCGTCGTCGTTGTTGTACTGCGTTGTCCTGCCTTGTCTGTTGGTTTTTAATCCACAACTCCTTCAAAACTACTAGTCCGACTACAACCAAACTTTCAAAATATGTTGTTCACTTGGTGTAGTTGTGCATCTGATACTTGGAATTTCGATTTTACAGATTTTAGAGGTTCACAGAGCCAAAATTGCTCATTTGTAATTCTGTTGGTTTTTGATTCCGCAACAGCTCCTTAAAAACTGCTTGTCCAATTCCAACCAAACTTTCAGGATATGTTTTTAACATGGTGTAGATGCGCATCTGATACTTAGAATTTTGATTTTACGTATTTTAGAGGTTCACAGAGCCAAAGTTGCTCATTTGTTAATCTGGTTAGTTAATCCTCAACTTCATCATAGCTTTAAGTCAGATTCCAACCAAACTTGCAGGATTGTTGTTCACCTGATCTTGTTGTGCATCTGATAACTAGATTTTTGATTTAACAGATTTTCAATGTTCACTGAGCCAAAAAAGCTCATTTGTTAATTTAGTTTGTTAATGTGGTACTTTGTCAAAACTATAAGTCATATTCCAACCAACCTTTCAGAATATGTTGATCACTTTATGTCATTTGTGCACCTGATATTTTGATTTTACAGATTTTAGAGGTTCACTTGGCTAAAAAATGGCTCTTCTGTAGTGCAGGCGACACAAGTGTTTCTTGGAACACCCATCAATTTTATTTGGTATACTAGTATATCTTGTTGAGATACAGATCAAGTATGAATTTGGTTCCAGTCAGTTGATTTTATACAGAGTTATGGCCCTTTGACTTAGTGAAATTTTAAAAATTCAGGTTTCTGGAGTTTTTTTACTTTAATTGCTTGACATATCTATTTCATATTTGGTGTGTGAGTATATCTAGGTGAGATACAGATCAAGTTGGAATTTGGTTTCGGTTGGTTGACTTTGTACAGAGTTATGACCATTGGACTTTGTGAAATTTAATTTGATACTTGTTAATTGTTACATCTTGGTAAGGCATATAGTCTGTTTGATTTTTTTTTTTCAATAAAAATTTTGTTGTGGTCCAATAATGCCATAAAGTTCCACTTGACAGTGGATGGGTGTATCATGCGCTCTTGGCGCAGCAGTTTATTGGTTCATGTTAAAATTCCAGACTTTTATACCCATCTATATAATGATACCAATGTTTTTTTTTACAGATGTGTGTATTATGATTATGGCCAAAATGATTGGGTTAGTCCTGCTGGATGGTGTCAGGTTACTAATGACCTTAGTAAAGGTGAAGATGACTTTGTCGACTGTTCATGTAAACATCTGACAAATTATGCTGTCAAGGCAACAGCCACAGATCCAGGAATAGTGGGATATACAACATGGTTTTATGTGGCTTGTTTTATTTGTATGGTACGGTTAATACTGCTTCATTTCTTACTAGTGCTAATGTAGGCCTGAATAAGTGCATCTTTTTAGGCGATGGTGCTGTAATAGGTCAAAAGGACATTCATATATATAATTGTCACTTCAAACATTTAAGATATTATTCAAAGGGAAAAGAAAATTTGCAGTCATTATTAAAAGAATAAACCTACAACTAAATTGCTTTTTGGGTTGGATTGATTGAGTTAGGAAGATCTTTGGACTTTTTGGAAATAAAAAGTTTCATTCTGAAATTTCACAAGTGGAAAAAAAAAATATTTGCAAGAGTTTTTTAACAAACAAGCTAGGTCAGTTAGAATTAAAAAAAATATATATAAGATTGCAACGTTACACAGGAGTGTAGCAAATAAATAGACACATGGTGATTTGATGAAAATACAATTTTAAAGAATTTTCGTCACATAGAAAAAGCAGTAGCAAATTGATTGACATTTATCTTTTATTGTTAACAGATTGGTATGGCATTAACTATAGTAGTACATCACATATATTCTATGTTACATGCGATGTTCTCAGCCAATTTACTGATGCACATGTGCTTCGCCTGTTTTGCTACACAGGTAAGTCTATATGTTACATGTGATGTTCTTAGCCAATTTACTGATGCACATGTGCTTCGCCTGTTTTGCTACCCAGGTAAGTCTATGTTATATGCGATGTTCTCAGCCAATTTACTGATGCGCATGTGTTTTGCCTGTTTTGCTACACAGGTTAGTCAATATGTAACATGTGATGTTCTCAGCCAATTTACTGATGGACATGTGTTTGCCTGTTTTGCTACACAGGTAAGTTTATGTTACATGCAATATTCTCAGCCAATTTACTGATGCACTTGTGTTTCGCCTGTTTTGCTACACAGGTAATTCTAGGTTATATGCCATGTTCTCAGCCAATTTACTGATGCACATGTGTTTTACACGTTTTGCTTCACAAGTAAGTCTATGATTCATGCTATGTTCTCAGCCAATTTATAGATGCACATGTGTTTTGCCTGTTTTGCTACAAAAGATAGTATGATATGTTACATACTATGTATGTTTTGATATAAAGAGGTAGTTTAAGATGTTCCACTCAGACTCTTTAAACGTAATATTTTCTAATTAGGCATATTTATTTTTCCTTGGTTGTGACATATTTTTTTCTGCAAATTTGATACAAGATATACTTTCTTGTATATTTTCAGTTTGAGCAAATAAATTATTGGTTAATGATATTTGTATTTCAGTTATGTTTCATTGTATCAGCCTATGCCAGTCCTGATGAGATTTTGGTCTACAACAAATATGAGGACAACTACAGATGCATTGTGATGGGTTTGTTCATTCATTACTTCTTCTTGACTCAGTTTACCTGGATATTAGCTCAGGTATGTATTTAGATTAAATTGGATCTTTGTGCAAGTGTGTAGTCATTTGCGTTAGTTTGTTCGGGTAACAAAGTATCATATTTACTGTTCTGAACTTGATCTAATCTGACAAGTGTACTTACTTTTATTCTGAATTATAGCAAAGATATCTGTCTTGACTTTTATAAACCTACAATAATATTTGCTAAACCACACAAATACAAAGAAGAAACAATCGTAGTTATAGTAGAATAGACCATATCCGAGTTCTGGTATTCAGATTCACCAGTTGTTGTTTGTCCGCCCTACGTCACAAACGTGTCCGCCCCATGTGACCAACTTCATGACGTTTTAGGCTCTATGACGGGATGTTTTCTATACTGTGACGTATTTCAAAGTAGTCTGGTAAATCCTAATACTATAGGTCGGATATGGTCTATTACATCTTGTCCACTACATCAATCAATCCTTTTGAACTTTTTCATCTTGATCACTCCTGTGGACATGAATAAGCAAGATATGTGAAAAAAATCCAACGTTAAATAGGAAAAAACTTTTCAGTATAAGAATTTATGAAAATCTGGCTGTAAAAAAAAACTTTTTGCTAGCAGTATTGTAGGTATAGAATAGTTTATCATGCTTCCCAGGGCTGTCTTACCCTACAGAAGCCATGTCCGGTTGACCTAAACTTATCAGGAAGCTGACCTGTAGTTATCACTGAATTCTCCCAACCTTTGCAAGCAATTAAGTTTATTATACATTACACAAGAAAATAAATCTAATTACATGAAGCATCTATTACAGGTATATCAATTTTATATTCAAATTACCGAAACGAATGAACAAAAATACAAACAAGACTTCAGAAAAACTGTGGAAAATAGGTCGCTTATAACTTCAGCAGAGCCACCATTTTTAAAACATTATGACATCATAAAAGTGATAAGGAATAGGAAGAAAAGTGTAAACAATATGAAAAAAAACAACTCAAATTTCAATTGTTGTTAACTCAGTTCGATCAAAGTATTTTTCAGTTTATAAAACTTAATGCAAAAAAGAATAAATGTCATTTCCTGTGCAACTATGGGAGAATTTTACACAAAAACTTAAATACTCTAAAGAAATAGGAAATAAAAGACGATAAACAAGTTATCTGAATTTTGAAAGATGGAATATTGTAAAATATCATCCCGCTCGCTAGAATATGAGGCTTGAATGATATTTTATGATATACACCTGTCAAAATTCAGATAACATATATATGTATCAGCTTGCAAGAGCAACTTTGCTCTTTCTAGGATGAATGTCAGATCAGATTGACATTTTCATCCTATGCATGGGGATAGGTAATTGCTGCCACTGCTTTTCTGATTCTTAGCAGACAAGTTTTGGCTCTTAATATATATGTACTTCCAAATGCTGTGAGCTTTACCAAGAAGCTTTTGGTTTGATTTAACTCATTATCACCCTAAGGGCTAGTGCACTATGCTCACCAAAGCAGTCTAGAATATTTATACCCCTGCAAATGAAGTTTAGAGGGGTATATAGGAATCACCCTGTCTGTCCATCTATCCACACTTCTTGTAAGCACAACTCCTCTTGAACCACTTGAAGGATATTTTACACAAAGGCAGGACACTATATGGAGATGTGCATGAAGAAATATAATTATTGTAATATCAGAAAGGGGAGATAATTCGACTTTTGACTTTTCATTGATTCCATCTTCACAGATTACCTCGTAAGCACAACTCCTCTAAAACAACTCCAAGGATTTTGATTAAACTTCACATGAAGGAACATATGCATGAAGGTATATAATAATTGTCCAAAACCAGGAAGGGCAGAAATTTGACCTTGACTTTTCATTGATTCCATCTGCACAGATTACCTCGTAAGCACAACTCCTCTTAAACCACTTGAAGGATTTTAATGAAACTTTACACAAAGGAAGGACACTATATGGACATGTGCATGAAAGAATACATTTTTTGTCTAAAACCAGGAAGGGGAGATAATTCGACTTTTGACTTTTCATTGATTCAATCTGCACAGATTACCTAGGAAGCGCAACTCCTCTTAAACCACCAGAAGAATTTTTATGAATCTTTACACAAAGGAAGGATACTATATAGAGATGTGCACGAAGGAATATTATTATTGTCTGAAACCAAGAAGGGGAGATAATTTGACTTTGACTTTTCATTGATTCCTTCTGCAAGGAATTTTTGGACTCTGACAAATTTAAAAAAAAAATAATTCAAAACTTATCTCTTAAGGATTATATCATTGTGTCCATACTCGCACTGTGTTCACACCTAAATTGTGGCCACACGCACCTAAATTTGCACTTGCCATATTGATTCAGGGTTCAATGCGGGGGGAGTTGGGGGGATATCTGGCTGTCGTTTGGGGACAGCTCTTCTTAACATTAAGGATATTCATTTAATCAAAGTCCTCACATGTTTGTCAATAAATTGTATCAAATTAATTGATATGTTGTTTATGACATTGTGTTTTAGTCTATAAACTACTGGAAGATATTAGTGATGAATGATGAACACACAGACAGGAAATATGTCATGTTCTTCTTGATAGGATGGGGTAAGTTTCTGCACAAAATGTGTCCTATTCTTCTTAATTGTATGGGGTAAGTTCACAGGAAATATGTCATGTTCTTCTTGATAGGATGGGGTAAGTCCACAGGAATTATGTCCTGTTCTTCTTGATAGGATGGGGTAAGTCGACAGGAAATATGTCCTGTTCTTTTAAATGGGATGGGACAAGTTCTCGGAAAATATTTTTCTTTTTAAATTGGACATTAGTCTCAACACAAAATAAAATATACACAAAAATAATATGAGTACATACATATACTAGGTAACTGAGTGTAACCAGATGTTTAATGTTTTTATTGTTGTTCTTCATCTTGATGTCATTACTTATATATCCTATAAATGGCTATATACTGTTTATGACTAGCTATTTTCTTCTGATTGGATTGGACACAATATCTTAAACTTACTATAGTCGAACTTCCGTGGCTCCAACACCCTAGTGATCAATAAAAACAGTTTATAGCCAAAGTGGTGTTCCAGATATCTAGGTTGAACTATATTTAAAATTGAACAAAGGGACCACAAAAAGGGTTTGACCCATCCACAGTGTAAGAGTTATTGCAATTCGAGCCATCAAAGTCCTACTGTACTTCAAAATACAAAAAAATACCGAAGTTGCATAAAAAACAGTAAATTTCGTTATGCTGTACACATGTTTCAAGGAGTTACCTCTCATCATCAGCATTAAAATCAAATAATTGGAAAGCCATAATCCAAAAGTCCTAAGAAAAGAAGTACTCATTACCAAATAAATCTAAATAGGAAGCCAAATCCAGTACCAAGGACATCTACCGAGTGCCATACACGGAATGAAGCCTCAATATTTTTAAGGGGTTAGAATTTTGATAAAAACAGTCAAATTCTATAAAACGCAAGGTAAAATTTTCATGTCAGACAAGTCTGACTATCGGGCTGGTGAATACCCTCGGGGACCTCTGGTCCACCAGCAGTGGCATCAGCCCAATGGTTCAAAATACAAAAAAATACCCAAGTTGCATAAAAAACAGTAAATTTCGTTGTTTCGTTAAATTTCAAAAGTAAGATTCAGTCGATTGCTATGTATTATTTCTTTCCATCTTATCATATAGTAATATATATTTATAATTTAATTTTGAATGCAAGATGTTTTCTGATTGGCAACCGTTAAAGTTATAAAAAAAATTTGAAATGGGATAACATTACCAGGATGACAAGATCTACCTTCCCTTCAATTTTGAGGAAAATTTGAAAACCCATTTTGGCATTATTACCCCTTTTCCATAAAATTTTCTATATTTTAATATTGTTTTATTTCTTATTAGAAGAATACATTACATGAGGTCAACTTTTAAATTATAAAATTGTTAAGCATATCTAGATCTACTCACATGGAAATTTTTTTAAAGAAAATTTAAATGACCAAATAGGAGTTATTGCCCTTTATATGTCAATTTTTCATAATTTCATACATTTGTTAAATGATTTGAGGTAGAGGTTAAGTTTTATTTTGCAAAAACATTCAGGGTGTCAAGAACTCCATTTGATCTTGGATGGATTTGATGGTGGAAGTTTTCTCATTAGTCAACACCTGATCCAAGATGGCTGCTAATGGGAACTTTGTTTAAAACTGGACCATAAGGGAAAATACATTCAAAGATCTCATCTGAAACTATTTGGCTGAATGAAACAAAACTTGTTCAAAATAGTTTTTGGATTGTTTGTTTGAAAACCAGATATGAGAAGCAAGTCAACACCCTCCAAGATGGCTGTCAGTGGGAAAACACATTTAACTGTCTACTCTGAAACCACACTGCCAATTGGAACCATACTCGTACACAATTGTCCTTAGTTGAACTGCTTTGAAAAATTTGTCCAGCAAGTCTGTGCCTCATCCAAGATGGCCTCCAGTAGGGAACTTAGCTTAACATTGGACCATAAGAGAAAACACATTAAAAAATCTTCTCTGAAACTACTTGGCCAGTTGGAACCACACTTGGTCATAGTATGCCTCAATTGGTCTCCTTTTAAAAATATGTCTTGCAAGTCAGCACTAGATCCAAGATGGCTGCCAGTAGAGAACATAGTTAAACATTTTACTCTATGGGAAAGCTTTCAAAGATTTTGTCATCTGAAGCCATAAAACCAATTGGAACCAATGGTTCTTTTAAAAAAGTGTCGCAAAAGTCTGCACTTCATCCAAAGATGGCTTCCATCAGTTAACTTAATTAATCACTGCACCTAGGGAAACTCATTCAGAGATCTACCAGGCCAATTGGAACCAAACTTGGTCACAAAAGTCCTTGAGTGGTTATTTTTTAAACATGTCTGGCAAGTCTATGCTCTCATGAGGAATAAAACCGTATAATAGGTAAAATGCACAACCAAAGATCTTCTCTGAAACAAAGTAAAAATACTATGCTAGACCACAACTAAACAGTAAAACTATACCAAATATACAAAATAAAAACAGCTAAAAACATCAAAAGGGAATGGAAAGAAGAGTGCCTAAAGTTTCAGCCAGTAAAGCCTTCTTCTTGGTGCAACTGGAACAGACAATTGAAAAAAGGTGTGAAGGATACCAGTGAAAACTACCGGTTGCCCCTAGAAGAAGGCTGTACTAGCTGAAACATTAGGCAAACTTTTTTCCATTCCCTTTAAATGTTTTTAGCTGTTTTTAGTTTGTCTATTTGGTGTAGTTTTACTTTTTATTTTCCAACATTAGCAATTAATTGCTATGCATATAACTTTTACTTACAATTTCCACTAGGAAAATAATCGGGCAAGTGAATTTGTAATTCGGACAAGTTAAATCTGTCATGCACTTGCCCGAAGGGACAAGTTGGTAGAAATTTTTGTGTCAAGCCCTGAACAACTACTCCAAATGGAACCAGATTTTCTAAGTTAAAATGTGTCCGGTTTGTCTCTTTTACATCAAAGATGGCCAACAGCTGGGGACATAGTTTAACATTCGGTCATATTACATTTAGGCTTTTTGACATATTAGAAAATGAGACTTTTTAACATCCAAGTTATTTGGACTGTCAATGTCAGCCATAGTCCAGGTGAGTGATACACACTCTAGAGAGCCTATTGTTTGGTAAAAGACAAGCTCAATAAACAAGATATTCTTTTCATTATAGGAAGTCCAGCTGTAGTGTTAGCAATATTCTACACGGTGACATACAACTTATATAAATATACCTATGATTTACCTGTGGACCATATCTATGGTGATGTCAACAATCATGGACAAATGTAAGTATTTTTAATTCAAAAGCCTCGAAGAGGCTGGAGAATTGATAAAACCATCCGATAGGTTCACATGATTAAAATGAGGGTCAAGCCTATTAACCCACTCAAATGAGCTGCATGCTTCTGCCCAAAATATAGTGCGTAAGTTTCTTTAAAATTCTGTTTTTTGTGTACGGAATAGTAACGGTATTGCTATATAAAATCAATAATAACATACAGTACATGAATATATACAGTATTCACGTACATATCTCTATTAAGAAATTCAGCACGCCTTTCACGTAGTTATTTGTTCTCTGTATCAGTATTTTTTTACCTGTATTGGCTAATTATCGCATAGTGATTAGAGAAACATACGAATGGGTTTATCAAATTTATTTTCTTTAGATCAGAAGATTTATTTTCAAACACTTTTTACAAGATTATGTATATTGTTTTTACCATAATGTTGACAGAACATTTATCAAAGGAGTAGGGGCGATAAGGGCCTTATTTTGCCTGAAAAATAATTTGGTTCAATTCACAGAATTTTCTCCTTGAAATGTTCTATGGGTATGGTTTTTTCAGTAAATAGTAACATTTCTCAAATATTGATGTATAATTACTGAGTTTTTGAGTGTTGAAGAAGGGACAAATTGAAGATTTTGTCGAAAAATGACATATTTAACCAATTTTGACTACTTTTTCTTTTATGGGAAATATAGAGTACATGCAAGAACCACAAAAAAATTTATATGAGAGGTTCAATCATTTGTACCAATGAGTTGGTAAATTATCTAAATGGTTCTTGAATATGCTCGATATTTCGGGTCAGGAAAACAGTTCCAAAATCTCCCAAATTCGAGTTTCTATGAAAATGCTCAAAAGTAGCATTTTGATGTCAGAATTGTACCTTTTGTGACGTCAGTTCTAAATTTTGTATTTTTTCTGTAAATGGGATATCAACTTTGCAATGAATATGAAAGAAAATCTTGAGGTGCAACTTAAAAAATCACTGGAATATTGGGCCAAATCAACCCCTTATCACACTTTGTCCTTCAGGGAGGTGCAGATTTCATGAAAGCCCCCCTTACAATGGTCATCCTCCTAGCACCTAATTAGATATTCAAATCTAAACACTGAAATAAAAATCATCCCTTTCGATTAATTTGACGCCATTTTTGAATTACCAATGTCATAAGCTCACCTGGCCAAAGGCCATGTGAGCTTTTGCCATCACTCTGGGTCCGTCGTCCGTTCGTTATCTTTTGTTCAAAGATCTTCTCCTCTGGACCAATACTAACCAAACTTGGCCTGAATCATCACCAGGGTATGCTCTTTCAAGTTTGTGATTTTTATGTCTGTAGACCAAACAACATGGCAGCTGTTACTAAAAATAGAACATGGGGTAAATTGCTGTTTTTTTGCAGATTACTCAAAAACCATTACAGATATCAAAATTCTGCCATAGTGTAAAAATGATCAGCATGATGAGATCTACCTGCCCTGCAATTTTGGAGAATATTGGTTTATCCGTCTTGGAGTTTTTGCCCCTTTTCCGTAAAATTTTCAGTTTTTCGTTACTTCTGGTCTTATATATTGAAATTGATAGAAGATAGAAGTGAAGTTTTGTATAACAAAAATGGTCAGCATAGTAAGATCTACATGTCCTGCAATTTTGAAGAAAATCTGACAACCCACATAGGAGTTATTGCCACTTTTTCTTTGAATTTTCACAATTTTTGAACGTTTTTACTTTATTTCAAAAACTGTTTGAGATAAAGGTTAAATGTGAATTGCAAAAGTGTTGAGGTTTTCCAGAACTACAATTTCTACATATGTCCAGCAGGTTCGCATCTCATCCAAGATGGCAACCAGCGGGGAAGATAGTTTAACATAGGACCCTATGGGAAATGCATTCAAAGATCTTCTCCTCTGAAACCACTGAGCCAATGGGGACCAAATTTTGTCACAATAGTCCTTGGGTGGTCCACTTTAAAGTTTGTGATTTTTGCGTCTGTACCTCGTCCAAGATGGCTGCCAGCATGGAGCACAGTTTAACATAGGGACCCTATGGGAAATGCATTAAAATGTCTTCTCCTCTGAACCCACTGAGCCAATTGGAACCAAACTTGGTTACAATTAAGTCTTTAGATGTTTTCCTCCAAAGTTTGTAATTTTTATGTTCATACCTCATTCAAGATGGCCCCCAGCAGGGAACATAGTTTAACATAGGGACCCTTTGGGAAATGCATCCAAAGATCTCCTCTGAAACTACCAAACCAAACTGAACCAAACTTGGTCAAAATAGTCCTTGGGTGGTCCCCTTTAAAGTTTACCTCATCCAAGATGGCTGCCAGCGTGGAACATAGTTTAACATAGGGACTCTATGGGAAATGCATTCAAATGTCTTCTCCTCTGAACATACCGAGCCAACTGGAACCAAACTTGGTTACAATTGTCTTTGGGTGATCCCTCCCAAAGTTTGTGATTTAAAGTTTGTACCTCATCCAAGAATGAAAATGTAACATCTGCTGAACTGATTTATAGTATGAATGGGTGGTCTATAGGTGACAATGAATAAATCAGTGACCAGGTGAGCAATACAGGCTCATGTGAGCCTCTAGTTTGATTCATTTTTAGCTCACCTGGCTATGCCAGGGTGAGCTTTTGCCATCACTATGCGTCCGTCGTCCGTCTGTCCGTCCGTCAACAATTTCAAAAATCTTCCCCTCTGAAACCGCTGGGCCAAATGTAACCAAACTTGACTTGAATCATCAACAGGGTATGGCTTCTCAAATTGTGTTGGATTAGTCGGCTGGTCAAACAACATGGCCACCATTGCTAAAAATAGAACATTGGGGGTAAATTGCAGTTTTTGGCTAATAACTCGAAAACC
>MJUU01006676.1:7651-19157 GCA_002080025.1 Modiolus philippinarum | reverse complement strand
AACATAGTTTTAACATTGGACCCTATGGGAAAGACATTCAAAGATCTTCTTCTCAGAAACTACCAGTCCAATTATAACCAAACTTAATCACAATGGTCTTTAGATGGTCCTTCCTTAAAAAAGTATGGGACAGGTCAGTACCTCATCCAAGATGGCCGCCAGTGGGAACAAAGTTTTAACATTGAACCCTGTGGAAAAGACATTCAAAGATCTTCTTCTCTGAAACTACAAGTCCAATTATAACCAAACTTAGTCACAATGGTTCTTAGATGGTCCTTTCCAAAAAGGTATCTGGCAGGTCTGTATTTCATCCAAGATGGCTACCAACGGGAACATAGTTTTAACAGTGGACCCTATGGAATACACATATGAAGATCTTCTCAGAAACTACTAGTCCAATTAGAACCAAACTAAGCCACAATGGTCCTAAGGTGGTCCCTATTGGCCCTATTGATTTTAAGGGGAACCTCTGCCCAAAGTTTTGAATTTTTATTTGAATTGTGGTCTGAATGTTTCAATTTCAGCATTATGTATTACCTTGATTATAAGGGGAACCCCTGCCCAAATTTTGTTTGAATGGTGTTCTGTTATGGGTGGTAATGGATGGTGGATCTTTCAGTTGCCATGGAAACCAAACAAAAATACTGTAATTTTAGAAAAAAAAAAAGTATTCTGCTAAATTTTATGTTTTGTTTTTCCTATTGGAAATGCCTTTTATCTATGTCAGCCATGGTCCAGGTGAGCGATACAGGCTCTTGAGAGCCTCTTGTTTCACCAAATTTTTAAAATTTTTGTATTTTTCATCTTTTATTTCCAAAACTATAGAAGTTACAGGTTAAGTGTAAATTGATGAAATGTTTGCCATGCTGTGGCGACTTCAAAACTGATGTTGAAAATTGTTCCTTGAACGCCATTTTCAAAATGGCTGCCAAAAAAGACGGAAAAATTCAACATTGTCCGATTTCAATGAAATTTTGTTTCCAAATAGATATTGATGTTGCGACTTCAAAACCTGTGTTGAAAATTGTTAGTTGACCACCATTTTCAAAATGGCCGCCAAAAAAGGCGGGAAAATTCAACATTGTCCGATTTCAATGAAATTTGGTTTCCGTAGGATGTTGATGTTGCGACTTCAAAACCGGTGTTGAAAATTGTTTGTTGACCGCCATTTTCAAAATGGCCGCCAAAAAAGGCGGGAAAATTCAACATTGTCCAATTTCAATGAAATTTGATGTCCAAATAGATATTGATGTTGCGACTTCAAAACCAGTGTTGACAATTGTTCGTTGACTGCCATTTTCAAAATGGCCACCAAAAAAGATGGGAAAATTTTACATCGTCCGATTTCTATGACATTTGGTTTCCAAATTGGTCTTGATGTCGCAACTGCAAAACTGATGTTAAAAATTGTTCGTTGACCCCATTTTTAAAATGGCCGCCAAAAAAAGGCGGGAAAATTCAACATTGTCCAATTTCAATGAAATTTGATTTCCAAGTAGATATTTGATGTTGGGACTTCAAAACCGATGTTGAAAATTGTTTGTTGACTGCCTTTTACAAAATGACGTCTCAGCTTCAAAACTGGTTTGAAAGTGGTCCTTAGCAAGAACGTTTTTTGTCAAAACAGCCCAACAAAGAAATATAGTAAAACATGATCAGACTTTAAAAACAGTTCAAAATATTGGAGGTGTTTGAGCTACGAAAGTTTGAGAAACTAAAGATCAACTGTATAACTTGCAATGTTACCTTGATTGTGGCAACTGAAAGCCAGGTGAGCGATACAGGCTCCTGGGAGCCTTTGGTTCATAAATTGCACTTTTTCTTAGCATTGACTAAGGCAGCTCTGTAATTTCCACAAAAAAAACATATAAATTAGTTATTTTCTATGCAGCAGTTCTTTGGATGACTACAAGTTTTTTTGGGTGTGTACATTTTGCCGGCTTCCAAAGGTCTAGTAGATTTAGTTCTTTTTTTTCAGGGAGTGGGACACTGGCTTATTTCAGCTATTTAGAAATACTTCTCTCCTATCAAAATCAGGTTTGCAGTAAATATCAACAAAGAAAAATTCAATATTTTTTTATTTATTATCTGGCACAAAATATTATGCTAGTGCAAATATGCTATTATAGAATTACAAATACTAAACAACAGGAAAGAATTCCAGTTCAAAGTGACCTTATTTTCAGTGATATTGATACATAAAATTACTTGCAAATGATTCAGATATGAATTCAGGTCATACTGTATGAAAGATCAAGTCATGATCAGAGTAACCTAATTTGTGTATCATGTTATATAATATACTACAGTGAAACCTGTCTAAACCGAACCCTAACAAAACTGAAAACCTGTCTAAACCAAACATAATATGAAGACACTTTCTATCAATTTCTCTATATTTTGAACCTGTGTAAACCGAACACCTGTCAAAACCGAACAAATTTTCAGTCCCAGAGGGGTTCGGTTTAGACAGGTTTCACTGTACATCAAAAGTGCCTATAAACACTTGAATACAGGTTACACAGTATCAGAGAACTAAACTTTAAAGTCAGCTCTGTAGGCATTATAAGGATAGTGCTGATAAAGGGTGTGATATGAAAATATATGCTTATTGACAGCTAGGACAGCTTGCATTTAAAGCCCTATATTGCATTGATTTATATTTACAGATGTTTTATAACTAACCCCTATGCTGGACTTGGTGGTGTGATTATCCCAGTGATCCTCATGTTAATAGCTGTTGGTATAATATTTATGAAGGCGTTCCAAGTAACACCACAGTGGCAAGCTTACGATGATATTTATAGAGGAAGATATAATATTAATGGTAAGTATATATTAGAAAGCCGCAATGAACACATGAAGTGAAATTGAAAGATACAGTGTTTCTTAATCAAAACAGTAAATAAGATCATCAATGATAGCTATTTTTTTCTATTCTCTTTGCACTTATGTAGTTGATTGACATTTATATCAGTATTTTCCAGATAATCCATCAAACTATGGGGAGCCACTTTTATGGGACACCCAAGATGGTCTTTTTTTAACCTTAAGAAATTGGGATCAATCTATTTTAAGGAAAGGAAATCAGGATAAAAATGCCGCCTGGAAAAGGAGGGGGAGGGGCATTTTTTTTTGCCACCAAAATAAGGATTGTTAATTGTTATTAACTAGGTTTTCCATCGGAAAAATCCGGTTATTGAAATGGTGAAAATGGCGGGCGGGCAACTGCTAAATGGGAACATCATATGTCCGGAGCAAATCTCCTACAGTATTTGAGACAGGAAGATTTTATTTTGCAGATCAATTGTACATATATCAAAGGTGTGCATGGTACTTTGATTTTGATTTTTGATAATTTATGTCAAAAATATCAGTCATTGAACTTAGTCATTTTTATGTCAAATTTTTAACAATAGGGTACCCCATTTGTCCAGAGCAAATCTTCTACAGTATTTGAGATAGTAAGTTTTTATTTTGCAGATCAATTGCATATATATCAAAGGTGTGCATGGTACTTTGGTTTTGATTTTTGATCATTTATGCCCAAAAAACAGTTGTTTAACCTAATTTGTGTATCATGTTATATTTTATGTCAAATGTCTGCCAACAGGATACCCCATTTGTTCAGAGCAAATCTTCTACAGGTTTCAAGACAGAAAGTCTTTATTATGCATATCAGTTGTATATATATCAAGGGTATGCTTGGTACTTTGATTTTGATTTTTGATGAATAATGCCAAAATCACAAGTTGTTGAAATTGGTCATTTTTGTCTCGCCTGCGATGAAAGTCGCGGAAGCGAGACATAGCGATCCAAATTCCGTCGGCGTCAACAATTGCACAAGATTTTCATAGGTTGAATAAAGTCATTTAATCTTTATAGAATTGTGTCAAAATTGGACAGAAGCTAGAAAATGGTCAGAAAATTACCTCTAGCTGAAAAAATTGGAAAATTTTTTTGGTTTTTCCGTATATGGACTTAGTCTTTTTGAAATGTTAATACACAAATTAAAGTTTTTTAGATGGTGAATTAAGTTATTAAATCCTATTGGAATATAAATAAAAACTGGTCAGAAGCTATAAAATGTTCAAAAAATTACCTCCAGATGAAAATTTTAAAATTTATTTTTTTCATTTTTCCGTATTTTTTCTGTATTTGGTCTTAGTTTTTTTTTTTGCCAAAAAAATGAATGTTAACCCACAGATTAAAGTTTTTAGAACTTGAATAAAGTTATCAAATCTCATTGGAATTAATTGAAAAGTGGTCAAAAGTTAGATGATGGTCAGAAAATTATCTCCAGCTGAAAAAATTGGAAATTTTTTTTTTTTGGTTTTTCCATATTTTTTGCGTATTTGGACTTAGTTTTTTGCTAAAAATTTCAATGTTAAACCACAAATAAAAGTTCTTTAGAAAGTGAATTAAGTGTTTGAGTCTTAACAGAATTTCATTAGAATTAGACATTGCTGCATGCAGTTTGCAGATATGTAACAAGCTGTTTGAATTTTCATTCTGGTTCCAACTTTGGTAAATTTCCTGAAAATATCAAAGACTGATAATTTTTGAAATTTTTGCATATTGCAATTCTTTGATGCCAAGCATAATTTTGAACTTGTAAGAAATAAAAAACATGGTTCCAACATTGGTAAATTTCCTGAAACTGTCCAAGACATACAATTTTTTGAAATTCTTCCTAGCAACCATGGTTTTTGAATGAATTTGAAATAAACAAACATTTTGATGAATAAAATTGCAAAAATTTTTGACTCCGATTTTTGGTAAATTTCCTGGAACTCTCTTAGACCAATTCATTTTTGGATTTCTACCTAGCAACCATACTTTTTTAAAAATATATTGATGAAAACAGTAATTTACAATAATGGAATAGCAAAAATATTTGATTCCAATTTTGGTAAATTTTCAGAAACTCTTCAAGACATGCAATTTTTTGAAATTCTTTTTAGCTACCATGGTTTTTGAGTGAATTTGAAATAAACATTCATTTTAATGAATAAAATTGCAAAAATTTTTGATTCCAATTTTTGGTAAATTTCCTGGAACTCTCTTAGACCAATTAATTTTTGGAATTGTACCTAGCAACCATACATTTATATTTAAAAATATATTGATGAAAACAGTAATTTTCATTAATGGAATTGCAGAAATATTTGATTCCTACATGGGTAAATTTCCTGAAACTGTCCAACACATGCAATTTTTTGAAATTCTTCCTAGCAACCATGGTTTCTGAGTGAATTTGAAATAAACAAACATTTTGATGAATAAAATTGCAAAAATTTTTGATTCTGATTTTTGGTAAATTTCCTGGAACTCTCTTAGACCAATTAATTTTTGGAATTCTACCTACTAGTAGCAACCATACTTTTTTAATAATATATTGATGAAAACAGTAAAAAAAAAAAAATTCAATAATTGAATTGCAAATATTTTTGGAATTCTGCATTGCAACCATACCATTTTTAGCTCACCCGACCAAAGGCCATGTGAGCTTTTGCCATCATTCGGCGTACATCGTCCGTCCATTAACTTTTATTCAAAGATCTTCTCCTCTGAAACTACTGGGCCAATACTAACCAAACTTGGCCTGAATCATTACCAGGGTATGCTCTTTCAAGTTTGTGATTTTTATGTCCATAGACCAAATAACATGGCCGCTGTTGCTAAAAATAGAACATAGGGGTAAATTGCTGTTTTTTGCAAATTACTCGAAAACCATTACAGATATCAAAATTCTGACAGTAGTAAAAATGATCAGCATGATGAGATCTACCTGCCCTGCAATTTTGGAGAATATCCGTTTACCTGTCTTGGAGTTATTGCCCCTTTTCCGTGAAATTTTCAGTTTTTCGTTACCTCTGGTCTTATATATTGAAATTGATAGAAGATAGAAGTGAAGTTTGTATAAAAAAAAATGGTCAGCATAGTAAGATCTACATGTCCTGCAGTTTTGAAGAAAATCTGACAACCCACATAGGAGTTATTGAAGCTTTTTCTTTGAATTTTCACAATTTTTGAACGTTTTTACTTTTATTTAAAAAACTGTTAGAGATAAAGGTTAAATGTGAATTGCAAAAGTGTTGAGGTTTTCCAGAACTACAATTTCTACATATGTCCAGCAGGTTCGCCTCTCATCCAAGATGGCCACCAGCGATGAAGATAGTTTAACATAGGACCCTATGTGAAATGCATTCAAAGATCTTCTCCTCTGAAACCACTGAGCCAATGGGTACCAAATTTTGTCACAATAGGCCTTGGGTGGTCCCCTTTAAAGTTTGTGATTTTTGCGTTTGTACCTCATCCAAGATGGCTGCCAGCGTGGAGCACAGTTTAACATAGGGACCCTATGGGAAATGCATTAAAATGTCTTCTCCTCTGAACCCACTGAGCCAATTGGAACCAAACTTGGTTACAATTAAGTCTTTAGATGTTTTCCTTCAAAGTTTGTGATTTTTATGTTCATACCTCATTCAAGATGGCCCCCAGCAGGGAACATAGTTTAACATAGGGACCCAATGGAAAATACATCCAAAGATCTTCTCCTCTGAAACTGCTGAGCCAAATTGAACCAAACTTGGTCACAATAGTCCTGTGGTGGTCCCTTTAAAGTTTGTGATTTTTACGTTCTTACCTCATCCAAGATGGCAGCATGGAACATAGTTTAACATAGGGACTCTGGGAAATGCATTCAAATGTCTTCTCCTCTGAACCTACTGAGCCAATTGGAACCAAACTTGGTTACGATTGTCTTTGGGTGATCCCTTCCAAAGTTTGTGATTTTTAGTTTGTACCTCATCCAAGAATGAAAATGTAACATCTGCTGAACCTGATTTATAGTATGAATGGGTGGCCTATAGGTGACAATGAATAAAACCAGTGACCAGGTGAGCGATACAGGCTCATGTGAGCCTCTAGTTAATACATTTTGGTGAAAACAGTCATTTTCAATACCTGAATTGCACAAATATTTGAATTCAATTTTGGTAAATTTCCTTAAACTCCTAAAGACTAGTTATTTTTTGGAATACAGAAAATATATAAGTGTTAGTATTGTCCTTATTATAATGATACCGTACTGAGCAGGCGAGGCACATGGTTCCGAGGAACCTTTACAAATTTTTGGTCAAATATTTACCAATAGGGTGTCCCATTTATCCAGAACAAATATCCTACAGTTTAATAGACAGGAAGTTTTTATAATGCAGATCATTTGTACCTGTATCAGGGTTGTGCACAGTACTTTTATTTTCCTTTATGATTAAAATCCAAGTTGCTGAACTTTCAGAAATAGGCTACTTTGGTAGAAGATTTAACGTTGAAAATAAATACAGAACAATATTTACTCATAACTGAATATTATCTTTACAGAAATAAGAACGTTATTATCCTTCTGGGGAGTGATAACACTGACATGGTTCTGGGGAGGATTACACTTGGCCTATGGACAACTGTGGATGATGATTTTGTTTATTGTATTCAACATTCTACAGGTTTGTTATAAGTTTAGCTTTATGTTTTATTGACTTGTTATCATTCAAAATGTTTTATTGAAATTCTGAATATGTGAAATTTAGGAACAACAATTTCTATGTATAGGCTGAACTAAAGATGGTGGGTAAGAGGGCATAGAGTCCTGGAATCCCGAGGAAATAACTGTCAAATCCCGTACATACAATTGTGATACAATTTCCTTTAACCAAAAATGTAAAAATAAATCATCATTTCTTAAATATATAATACCAGTTAATTTCAATTACAACAAAAATATACAATGTATTTTGATAAGGCCCATGAAGGCTTATCTTTTAAATTATTAGCTTACCTGGCAAGGGTGGCCTTTTGCAATCACTAGGTGTCTGTCTTCTGTCAGTCCATTGTCAACGTAAATCTTCTCTGAAACTATTGACCAGTTGGAACCAAACTTGGTCACAATAGTCCATGGAATGTCCCATTAAAAAGTACAACCTGGAGACCAGCAACTCATTAAAGATGGCCAATGAGTTGGAAACATAGTTTAAACATGGAAACTAAAAGGAAACACATTAGAAACAAACTTTAGTCACAAAAGTCCATAGATGTTTCCTGCCAAAAAGGTACCTGGCATGTCTGTACATAATCATAGATGGCCACCAGCTGAGAACATAGTTTAACATTAGACCATATGGAAAAACACATTCAAAAATCTAGTCAAATTGGAACCAAACTAGTTCGATAATACCTTCTGAAAAAGGAATATGGTAGGTCCACACCTCATCCAATACAGTCATCAAGGAACAAAGTTTAACATTGGAAAATATGGAAAACACATTGAGAAATCTTATCAGAAACTACTGTTCCAATTAGAACCAAATGAATCACAATGGCCCTTATATGGTTTCTTCCAAAAAAGTATAGTTTGCTGCCAGCAGGGAACACAGCCCAAAATGAACCCTACGGAAAACATATTCAAAGATCTTCTTCTCTGAAACTACATGTACAATTAACATTCCTTGATTGTGCTATATACAGATATAATTTATTTAAGAAAAGAAATAGATTATTGCAAGATGGCCCTATGCGAATTAGAACATGGGCAGACCTTATGTATAAAATATTGACAAATATAAGGTCTGCCCATGTTCTAATTCGCATAGAGCCCAATTGCAATAATCTATTGTGATTCTAATATATTCAACAAGCGTTTTGAACATTCAAAGCATCTCTTAGAGGGCAATATTGGGTTTGGCACTAGAATTAAAAAAATTAAAACACACATAAATGGACATAGAGAAATCTATATTCATTATTTTGCTAATACAAGTTGCTTATAAGACAAATAATCGATTGAAAAATATAAAATAGGGATATTTTAAAATCGAAACGGGTATAAATGTGAGCCGGTTGTATTCTGATTTATATGACTGCTTAGTTATATTTCAAGCCAAAAAAGTAAAACTCATATAAATAAATTTATTAACGTTGAAAATTAAAATTTTTATATCTAAATTGTAGAGCATGATATGCAACATACATAAGATTTCATAACAACAACACATTCGTTGCTAGGTTACGGTAATGTCAATATTAAGTAAGAGTCTTAATTCAGTAACTGTTGTAAATTTTTATTATTGTCATTATTTGATGCAGCTTTTGGGTGTTTCCTTATTCAAAACTTTATTCACACATGAATATTGTGTGAATAAAAAGTGAAATTGTACATTACGAATGTCCCTTTGTAAAAAATAAAGGCATGTGCTAAAAATATTGTTGGAATTAGAACATAGCTTTGGTTCCAAAGCCAAAGAAGAGAGTCATATTAGAAATCTATTTATATACACATGGATTAATGGTAATAGTGAAACATACAATTCTACATATGGTGATCGTGTTGTATACAGATATAATTTATATCAATATATATATAGGGAGTGATGGTGATTGTGTTATATACCATTCTACGTAACCCATGTATACAGAAATGTTTTGGACCACAGAAGTCCAGCTACCCAAGAACTGCCGGAACTGATGGATTATCTTTACCTTCACACCATACTAATAATGTCTTGGATATTGGTAGTTTGAAAGGTTCCAGGGCATCTGTACTTAATGAAGTAAGTGTGTATATCATACAAAGGGCTTCATCAAAATGATAGAATGTTGTAAGATTATTTTTCTCTTTCACTTCGTTTCTTTAAACATCATGAGTAGATTCCCATCAAACCTGACTCAAAAAATAAGGGATGAGTACATTGCTCTACATATTTACCTCACCTGGCCAAAGGCCATGCGAGCTTTTGCCATCACTCGGCATCCGTCGTCCGTCCGTTAACTTTTATTCAAAGATCTTCTCCTCTGAAACTACTGGGCCAATATTAAAAAACTTGGCCTGAATCATCACCAGGGTAAGCACTTTAAAGTTTGTGATTTTTATGACCGTTGACCAAACAACATGGCAGCTGTTACTAAAAATAGAACATGGGGGTAATTATCTGTTTTTTTTGCAAATAACTCAAAAATCGTTACAGGTATCAAAAATCTGACAGCATAAAAATGATTAGCATGATGAGATCTACCCACCCTGCAATTTTGGAGAATATCCGATAATCGGTCTTAAAGTTATTGCCCTTTTCCGCAAAATTTCCGGTTTTTTGTTACTTTTCGTCTTATATATTGAAAATGATAGCAGATAGGTGTAAAGTTTAAATTACAAAAATGGTCAGCATAATAAGATCTACATGTCCTGCAATTCTTGAAAAAAAATCTGACAACCCATATAGGAGTTATAGCCCCTTTTTTGTTGAATTTTCACGATTTTTATACGTTTTTACTTTTATTTCAAGAACTATTTGTGATAGAGGTTAAGTTTGAATTGCAAAAGTGTTAAGCTTATCGAGGACTACAATTTCTACAGATGTCCAGCAGGTTCGCATCTCATCCAAGATGGCCGCCAGCGGGGAACATAGTTTAACATAGGGACCCTATGGGAAAGGCATTCGAAGATCTTTTTCTCTGGAACTACTGAGCCAATTGGAACCAAACTTGGTCACAATAGCCCATTGGTGATCCACTTCAAAGTTTGTGATTTTTATGTTCATACCTCATCCAAGATGGCCGCCAGCGAAGAACATAGTTTAACATATGGACCCTATGTGAAATGCATTCAAACATCTTCTTCTCTGAAATTACCCAGCCAATTGGAACCAAACTTGGTTACAATAGTCCATCGGTGGTCCCTTCAAAGTTGGTGATTTTTATGTTCATACCTCATCCAAGATGGCCGCCAGTGAAGAGCATGGTTTAACATAAGGACACTATGTGTAATGCATTCAAAGATCTTCTTCTCTGAAACTAATGAGCCAATTGGAACCAAACTTTGTCACAATAGTCCATTGGTGATCCACTTCAAAGTTTGTGATTTTTATGCTGGTACATCATCCAAGATGACCGCCAGCAAGGATCATAGTTTAACATAAGGACCCTATCTGAAATGCATTTAAAGATCTTTGAAACTACTGAGCCAATTGGAACCAAACTTGGTTACAATACTCCATTGGTGGTCGCCTTTAAAGTTTGTGATTTTTATCATATCTGCCAAGTGACCCGCATTTGCTGGGTCACACCCGCAAAAACATGCCTTCACCCACCAGTAAGCATGACCTGCTGCGGGTGACCATTTTCACCCGCAAAATTGACCAGGTGAAATTGTTGTGCATGTTTTTTTTATTGATTTGTGTCAATCAACTCAAGTAGCATTCTGACAGGTAAACAAGTTAATTAGATTGTTTAATTAGTGTTGATTAGGGCAATTATTAGGACAGGTGTTGTTTATATAGTAATCAATAAGCACTGGCAACGATTACAAAGAATCTACACAATCTTCTTATATGAAAATGTTTATAAATATCGCTAATTACCTCCCTTGAATAATTTTCCATTTTATAAAAAATGGCCATAAGATTTTGATGTTGACAATAATAAATACCCCAACTTACTGAAATATCTTAAAAAA
>MJUU01006675.1:209065-251148 GCA_002080025.1 Modiolus philippinarum | reverse complement strand
AAAGGTGCAAGTAAAGCCCCCGGCAGGTCAAAAAGACCGGGTGGCAAAAAACAAATAAAGCCGGCAATGTCCTCCTCAATAAGCACCTTTTGTTGTTTTTTTTTTGGGGGGGGGTCTTTTAATAAGTTAAGAAACGTACTTTGTATTTCCCTATCAAAACAAGGAAATATTTTTCTTCTCTGGTAAGTTAAGATACAGAAAAGAATATTTATTTTTAGTAGTTAAATCAAGCGTATTTTTTGAGACCTGAAGTTCTGAAGATATAAGTTCTCTCTTTTTTACTAGGAAAATTATACACTACGTAGAAATTACAATTTAAACGACAGTCTTTAGGTATCCGAAAATATCTGACTCAAATAAATTACGCTCATTTTCTTGTGCCTTCCGCCTATAAAGTATTTTACAATAGAAGATTGATCTTGTTGTGAACAAATATAGTCGTCAAAAATTACGATTTTTTGTTTGTCACCGGCTTCGTCCTCGCAGTCGATGTCTTCAACTTTATCATTAGATAGTTGTAATAAATCTTCCAGAGACACACCTAGTTTTTCCGCTATTTCCTCGAATCTTCGAATTAGTTCCTTGTAGTAATGTTGTTCTAAGTTCTTTGCGTAAAGAATAATTTTGTCGTAATACAATAAGGGTTTAAATAAAAGGTGCATTAGCAAATTCGTTTTTCCAGATCCAGACGGGCCCACGGCGAGTAACCGGAAGTAATCACTCGGCATATTTTTTACTCCTTGTATTGTTTTAAAATTATTCGTATTAGACTTTTCTGAAAAATATACGGGAATCGTTGTCATTTTTTATAACCCGAATATTTATTAGATAAAAAATTATGAGTGCGTTTCAGGTAGGAGGGTGCATAACCGTTATGGTAAGTAATAATGTTTGACTTTTATAATAAAAATCAGGTAAAAAAAATGCTTGCATATGATTTGACCAATCTAAAAAAAATAAAAACAAAGGTGTATGGTTTTTACGAAATACTTGATATTCAAGGGGAAATCGTATATTTATATTATCCTTTTAGCAATATATTCGTTATAGAGAGAGTAACTGGTGATGACCTGTCAGACTTACTAGAAATATATAGGAATCAAAAGTATAGAACCAGAGATACACGTCAGTGCCTACGGCAGTGTTATGTATAACCCGTGTCATGCAAGCAACGTTTAAAATGTGAGTGAACTAAGAATCTAGCCCGTTTTACCCGTCTCAACTGTAGTGAATAACAATTGTTTATTTTCGTTAGTCCCGTAGATAGTAGTTGATATGGGAAAAAAGCCGCGGTTTTCAAAAAACGTTTTTTGAAAACCGCAGATTTTTCCCCATAGTTAACTACTATACTTACCAGAAAAAAGAATGACGACAATAGGTCATCTATCAAATACAAATAATTAATTGCATCTTACTAGGTTTGTGCAATATGTGTCTGCAAAAGAACACCGTTGTCACCGTTGTCACCGTTGTATATAAATGTATTAAACATATGTTGGTAATTATAGCCATGATATTATTATGCTGGACAGCTGATGAGATTGGGCAAAATCAATCGAAATATACGGGTTATACAAATATATTATGATAATTACAGAATACAAAACTCCAACATAATAACTAAACAATTTGCATTAAAAAATGCAAATTTTATTATGATGAAAAATATAGTAAATGAAGTACATTTCTACACAGGTGACGCAAACAAAAAACAAAAAAATAATGAAAAACTGTCATATAGAAATGTGGCGTGGGAACCATTATGATATTCAAAATACATATGCTAGCCGAAACCGTGCTACTGGCTTTGGGTGTAGGTGCATTTAGTGATTTTGGCAGTGCTACCATGCAAAAAGACATGGGGTCCAGATTATACCTCAAGAAGGATAGTAAAGAGTGCTGCAAAATTTTAATGTACTAAAAGAATTGAGTATTAAGAAATGAATATTAAGTAGTCAGAATTAATTATCAATTAATTATTAAGAATTAAGTATAAGGCATTAATTATTAAGAATTAAGCATAAGGAATTGATTTTTAAGAAGTAAGTTTTTAATAATTAAGAATTGAGTGTAACGAAATAAGGATGAAGAATTAAGTATTAAGAATTAAGAGTTAAGTATTAAGAATAAAGTAATTTAAGAATAAACATGATAAAGAAGTCCCCTCTAGGCTTTCGTAATTTTGCGTTATCATCGACTGTGTTCCAAAACCTCCTAAACGCTATGCCAGCAATCGATGTCCTCTGTTGAACAAATTGACAACAAATTGACAACTTGTTTAAACACAAAACATTTAATTTTTGATGTGGCTTCAATTTACCTGGATGAAAAGGTATTGTATTGGTCAGTTTTAAAGGGAGATAAAGTGTAGAAAATCGTCAATAAATTGGCAAACACGATGAGAATCTTCTTATCGTTATTTGTATACATTTGATTTGTCCTTAATTTTGACCCAGTACATTTTTATAACCGAGAAAATCTATTGTGACGTATATCACGTAAATAGAATGTCCATGTGTATCCTACCCCAAGCCAGAAAAGTGACAGAAGAGGAGACAATAAATCTCTGGTATGTGTATATTGAATGTACATAATCACATTATCTTGATTGTTTTGTATTGATATCAGTTTGATATGATTGTTGATACCTGTATGAATTTCTTTCAAGTAATTTCCAGTATACAATTGTGTATTTACATAAATACAGCTATGCTTATTCTAAATCGTGATAGAACATTGCATGCAATTTCTGCAATTTGATTGGTCGCCAACTAGTGTAATTTTGACATACCAATATCATTTCAACAAAATTTTGAAGCAGCAATGTATTTGCCCGAGAAAGATGTTATTTTTTACCTTATATCGGGGTATTTGTAAAACAAAATTGGCAAGTTTTTTTTTACCCTTCACTGAATAAATTAGATATATTCAATCTGTAGGATTACAAAAATACACCCTGTTCGGGAGGAGCATTTGTGAAATACACCAGTCGAAAGATGATATTCCCCGAACCAAACTTGTTACGATTGTTTTTTTATTTATCACATTGGCTATATGGGAAGGTTTGGTCCCAATAAAACTAGTCTGACCCCGCCGCAGCAGTTTCGCGCCTGTCCTGAGTCAGGAAATTTATTAAGCCTTTGTTAACTTGTCTGTTTTCTAGTCAGATTACTTTATGTCTATAGGAATCTAAGATGATGTTTATTTCGCTGAACTGGTTGACTCCGACCTGCCGTTGGGTGTGGGGTTTCCTCACCGTATGGTGGCTTTGAGTTGTTATTACTCCCCTTTGCGTCGTGGTCTCTTTGACACATTCCCCGTTTTCCTTCTTTTTTCTGTTAAGATATTTCAATAATTTGGGTAATTTATACGTGTCAAGATCAAAATCTTAGGGCCATTTTTTGTATAAAATGGAACATTATTCAAGGGAGGTAATTAGCGATATTTATGAACATTTACCTATCAGAAAAGATTGTGTAGATTCTTTGTAATAATTGCCAATGCTTATTTATTACTATATAAACAACACCTGTCCTAATTATTGCCCTAATCACACAGCCAATTAACTTGCTTACCTGTCAGAAGACCACTTGAGTTGATTGACACAAATCAATAAACGGACATGCACGACAATTTCACCTGATCAATTTTAGGGTCAAAACGGTGACCTGCAGCTTACCCGCGGGTGAAGGGGCGTATTTGCGGATGTGACCCAGCAAATGCGGGTCAGGCAGGTCACTTGATAGGTATGAAGCAATCCATTTAGCGGTTTCAGAGGAGTTGCAGTGGCAAGATGATACTTGCTGTTTTAGCTGAAAATAGTCCAAGTCCAATAAGTCCCATAAAAATAATCCAATCAATAAGGCAGTATAGTATGCACATCTATACACCATGACCAACAATCCTACCAAATATGAAAGCAATCCATGGAGCGGTTTCAGAGGAGTTGCAGTGACAAGATTTTACTTGCTGTTTTAGCTGAAAATAGTCTAAGTCCAATAACTCCCATAAAAATAATCCAATCAATAAGGCAGTATAATATGCACATCTACACATCATGACCAACAATCCTACCAAATATGAAAACAATCCATTCAGCGGTTGCAGAGGAGTTGCAGTGACAATATGATACTTTGGTATTTTAACTGAAAATAGTCTAAGTCCTATAACTACCACGAAAATTATCCAATCAATATGGCGGTATAGCATGCACATCTACCCATCATACCAAATATGAAAACAATCCGTGGAGTTGTAGTAACAAGAACTTGGCTGGCGGACGGACGGGTCAAAACATTATACCCTCCGCAACTTCGTTGCGTGGGGTATAATAGCAATATAAGTATTGTTAATTTTCAGTATTTGTAAGTTAATAAGACTGCCTATGACGAAAAGATAAATAGATATTCTTTTTCGTGTGTTTTACCTAAAGACAGCAAAGCCTGGTATACAAGAAAAGACAAGTTTATTCTGAAAAGAAACGTTACAGAAGAAACAGAAAAATAATTGTACCCCTCAGTCACATTAATGGTGAAGCAAGGCATACATGTTCAAGAATAATTTTACAGTCAAATGCTAAAACAAATAGTTTTATTGGAGCTGCTCAAATGGGATGTTATTTCCCAAGAGAGGGAGATTTTCACAGATTGATCTTTGCTGCTTCCGGACTACCTTCGTATTTAAGCAATTTTCATTAAGTGTTTGCAACTTATTAACAGAATGTGCATGTACTTTTATTATTACAATTTATGAAGCTGACAAAGAGGTTATTTTTATCAAATAATAAACAAACGACTTAATACCGAAGTTACTGTAAATCTTTTTTCTAAATATGTCCATTTCGACAACTCTTGTCTCCTCAGTCCAGATAAAATCAAAACACTTTTGGTAGACCATAAACTAAAACTTTGTAAAGTCTGATGGAGAATGAATTACAAAAACGGTCTAAATGAAAAGCCAAATTCGGCCAAGGACAGTGCTATGCAAGTGGCAGATACAAAGGATCAACTATGAACATGAAAGCGATGCATCAATTTTGTGTTTAAATATTGAAATAAATAAACTTTCACTTGATAAACTGATTGAAATAAGAAAAAGAAAAATCAGCAGTCATTTAATCTCTCTTCGTAGATGAATGTCAGTATAGCTTTGGATGGAGAGAACGTCCCAAATGTTGTATAAAGGCCCTGTCTCACTATAACGTTCTAGTCAAAGTGTGCCGACGTTCGCGAATTTTCGTAAGGACGTTGGCACACGCCGAAGAAATCGAAGAAGTTATCTTGCTAGACGCATTCATAACGTCAGGCTTACGACCTACAGCGAACGGAAAATTTATCCGTATCTTGTCTGCAACGCTCACAAAACGTGTAACAGCGAATGTCAACGTTTCAAAGGCGTTTTACTAGCGTTCTTGACGTATACCGAACGCATCCATAAAGGACTTCTAGCATTCATAGAACGTTTGTATAGCGTTTTGACGATCTTACGTCAGATTGGTTCGAAATTCTTCAGCCAAGTGTCATTTGGAAAGGTAGAAATGGCTAGAAATGACATCGAAAAATACGACGAACTTGCAGGTGGTATAGGTACCCCAAAAATTACAAAATTTATTCTCTAACAAATATGTCAGTCTGATGCAGCTATTTACATTCCTTCGGAATTTTGTCTTGCTCTTTAACCATTGTTTTTATAATAAAACATCGGCTAATACGTTACTCCTTAGCAACAAGTACGCCCGGTTTGCGTGCTTTACACCTTTTAAGCAACTTTCTAGAAACTTCTACATAACGCACACATTGCGTGCATAACGTACCTCCAACGTTCGTCTTACGTGTAACAGCACGTTGGCGAACGTCGTGAAATTTTGAGCATGTTCAAAATTTTATGACGCACCAAACGTTCAACAGCGCACACCAACGTGTATCGACGTGTTTGTAACGTTATAAGAACGTGCCTCTAACTTATACAACGCACACCAGCGTGTATGAAAATATTCTCACACGTCGGCATACGTTGGCGTTCTGCGTTAATATAGTGTGACAGGGCCATATCTAGTGTTCCAATTATTATTATTATTTTTTTTTTTTGCATATATTTGTTGCAAATAAAAATACAGTATGCTCAAATAACAAAATACCGAAGTTACTGTAATTTAAGTTTCTGCATATGCGTATTTCTACAACTTACCGTCAGTGCAGATCAAAAATCCATTACCGAAATATGTGTAAAACCTGATAGAGAACAAATTAGCAATAGTTGTAAATAGATAAGCAAAAATCAGTTAATGACAGAGCTATGTATTAGGGAGATACTCCATGCATTAGGGAGGTACTCCATGCATTAGGGAGATACTCCATGCATTAGGGAGATACTCCTTAGTTTTGAACACAATGTTAAAAAAATTATGATATTGCAAGTGTTCAATGAAATCGGTTTTCGGGCTACTGGCTTGGTGAATACCTTCGGGGACTAACAGTCCATTACAGCAGAGGCATCGACCCAGTGGTAAAAAATAACAAAATACCTAAGTTACTATGAATTTAGTTTCTGCATATGTGCATTTCAACAACTTTTGTGTCTTCAGTGCAGATCAAATCAAAACATTTGGATATCCATAATAGAAATCTAAAGAATATTTGTAGATGGACAAACACCCGGGGACAAACATTCAAATATATTTGTTAGATTAGATTTCTGTAAGATTAGATTTGTTAGATCGCCGGAAAAAACGTTACCGAAAGTTGAAATTGGAACACACAAAAGCGATTTGCCGTTTTCTCCTGTAAGCCATCTGGCTCTGAAATGGTGTCAAAGAACACTGCTTTATCCCAGAGATAGGAATAATATTATCGCATTCTGAAATTGGAGAATTTCATGTGTTTTCTCACGTTTTATCCGTTCAGAATCACACCAAGATGTTCGATATTTTAACGATTAACTAGTCGGAAGTTGTCGGCAAATGTCGTTGTCTTATATCGTCAGGTCCATGTCAGTTTGGTACCATGTTTCTTCGAAATGTTAAGTTATTTGGTGTTGCTCATTCAGACTAAGGGATAGGGATTGAGATGTCATGAAATTTTATTCAGATAACACATGATTATGGTATTACTTTTACTACATATTAAATTGACATCTCGTAGGTATATTATACAATTATAGCATGTGTACGAGGTCGATATAACATCATATCGACCTATAACACATGCTGTAATTGTTATATTATTAATTTACAAGAAAGAACTAAAAAGACTTAAAATAAAGAAAGCATATATTTCACAAATGCATATACAGTTGTATAAACCTTTAAGGATATATAATTGAGTTTGATCTTTAAATCCTACAAATTTCACACAAAAGAAAAAGATTTTACTTTATTTAAGTAAAATTTCATTTCATCTGATTATAAAATACTTCTATGTTAGTTACTGATATGAAAGATTATTTTGGTCTATATTTAGTAACGTGCGATATAGCCATGCAATATCACTTTATACAGGGAGTCATGTGACCACTTCTCTGCCAATTAAATTTCTCAAACGATATCAAATTAATGATATATATATATATAGCCTTTTGTATTAGCCACACCTAAATAAGTACTCAATAAATACTCAGTGCTAAATAAGCAACCACAAATAGTAAAATTGGCGAATTAGCATAGGGATGGTAGTGATATAAAATTGGAATATACATAATATATATACATTTGTATATAAATAGTCGTAAGTCTTATTAAAAATGTCGCAAACCACTCTTGAGAAATATGAAAATAACCCAAGGTCATTTGATCATATCAAAAGATAGAACTAAGTATGTTATTTTACGGTCATGACAAGACATTTATAATATAACATGATCGAATTGAAAAGTAATATCATTACGTTAGTACAACGGCAAATATTTAAACCCATATTTGAATGAATAGGCAAATAATTATTGTTTGGTTTTGTAAAATCAGAAGTGACATCAGGTGCTTCGAAGGGTTAGCGTGTCCTGCACATTACGCGGCACCCGTCCCTTTGTAACAAGTTGAAACCGGTTTGTCAAATCCAGGAAAACATGAAATCTCTCCGAAAATTAATAAAACGACTTCAATGAATGGTTATCTCCGTAGCATCAACTACGAAGCAATGTCAGCGAACTGCATGACAATTAAAAATTCGCTGAGTTAAGCATGCGTAAAAACAATATATCTTACAAAAATAAAATGGACGCTGTATACACGACGAATGCGATGGAAGACACCAATCGGAAAAGACGGTGACTGACCGAACAAAAGTGAGAAGAGATAGGCTTTCCTCTTTTATATATACGAAGGGTAAACTTATCAAACTAGAAAAGCCTGACCACACAAATGGAATTTTCTCCCTATTTCAAAACAAAGTGAACTCAAAGGAACGCTGACGGACCCTTATTGTTAAGGACTTCTAACTAAACTATTCTAAGATATAGAATACTACCGTGTTGTTTTGAACGAAACAAAACAGATAATATCCCAACTGGAGTTCGCGTACGCACGCTCCCCGCCATTCTAAAGGAACTTCTGACGGAGCTCTAACTTCATTTATTTTAATAATCAGTTTAAAAGACTACTAGTATACTTTATGAAGGTTAACAATAGAAACAGAGTTTTTGCATCGGTGTTTAACTGCCATTGTTGTATTACAAGTTTTCTGCCATTTCCAATTGAGCGACTCTTGTAATTATATTTTTCAGATATAATGGAACTGTTCTCAGGCTTCTTACTGAAGTTTCTATTGACATTGCTTGTCCTGTATTTTGTATCGAAGATTGTAAAGTTTGTCAATAAGTACTACCAATGGAGGAAGATAACATCAAAGGTCTCAGTTTTTGGTCCCCTGCATCCAATTTGGGGATCATTTCATCTGGTAATATATTATATATAACAATTTAAAACACTTACTCCTAAGGATCAAACTGACGACTATAATAATCTTGCACACTGTCAAGTGATTCAGCGAGAGAACAGAATGCATAATTTATTACCTCAAAGAATTTAAATAATTTGTTTTTTATATCAATTAATGCCTCCCGTTATTTGAATTTTTTAACTGGAAAGCTATGAAATGGCTGGAGAGTTGACAAGAAAAAAATCACGTCAGGCTTCAAGCCTATTAATAGCTCTAAAAGATGATCTTCGTGCTTCCGATAAAATATAATGCGCAAGTTTCTTTCAGAATCGTATACATTGTGTATTTATGTTATATTTCTGTAATTTCTTGAGTTGAATAGGGTGTTGTTATATTAAACTGAAAACAATATGTGTGTTTATCCAGTGGCGGATCCAGACTTTCTGCTAAGGGGGGGGGGGGGGGGCAATTTTATTTTTAAAAGGGGGACCGGGAACCGAATTTAAAAAAAAAACCCTAGGAATTTTTAATATTTTCCGACCTAAGGGGGGGCGGGCCACCTCGGGCACCCCCTAAATCCGCCACTGTTATCAAATTACTCGTATTTTTTTATATTGCGTCTCGGATCAACGAGCCTGCCGCGCAGAAATTTGTCAAAGATGAAAATAACATTTGTTTACCTGTGACATGCATATTGCAAATATTCGACATGCATACGAAATCACACAATCCGATTATTTTCACGTATTGCGGAATAACTTAATACATGCAGACGTATACAGCAGTTCTTTGGATGACTACGAAGTTTTGCTAGGTGTAGATTTTCAGGGCTTTCGAGTTTCGGCTCCATCGGAGCTTTGATTTATATATGCGAGCGCAGATGAAAATGAGAACATATTATATAATAATTCTTATATGATTTGCACAATAGGAAATACGCTGATATGATTGGTTGAATTTACTTCCGGTATCAATTTCTGAAGTCGTTTATTTTTCGATAGACGACGTTGACCGAGCTACATTTAAGTTCACCTTATAAATTCATACGCCGAGTGAATCAAATAGAACAAAAACTTGTGATTGGTATTATAAAAGTAAGAATTTAATTACTTATCATCAAATTAAAAGAATTATAAGGATTAAACACCGTTTGAAAGGAATTTATAGGAGTATAAACGGGACCAAGTCACTCACAAGCATATAATAAAAGTCCTTCGGACTTTTATTTGTTTGTGAGTGACTTGGTCCCGTTGAAACGATGTTTAATCCTATAATAACATAACCTTTTATTGGACTTTCTATCCCAATTTTGGTCCATGTCAGCAATACAGAGAATTCTTGTAATCAGTAGTCATCATAATGGTTTGAATTAATGTTTATGAATTCATTTCGTTTATAAAAACGAGTTTACTTATCACCGTGTTTATCATTGAAATCGCGTTAGTTGTTATAAGACCAAAAGTACACGTGTATAGTATGAAACATACGCTACTGAAAACATTGAAGTATGCGTTCTTCAGTAGTTCAAATATAAAAAAAAGATATATATTTGTCGTATACAAACAAACTCCGACTGGTTGCAACGATACAACCCCTATTAAGTAAACCAGTAACAAAATACACTTAATAAAATAATACACCGATTGTAAGTCCTATCTCCATGGAGTACGTAAAGACATGGATGTATTGTTCGACATCTAGCAATGAACTTTGCCCAAACCGGTGCTAGGGGTCGTCCTAAACCTACTGTGACGTATGAACAAAGCTCATTGTTGAAGGGCTCCTGGCGACTTCAAGATAAAAAACAACAATAAAACAAGTGTTCAATGGCTAGGTTTTACTCCCCTTTGGGTCGTTGTTTCTTTGACACATTCCCCGTTTCTCTTCTTTTTCCTATTTACTGTGTATTTATAGTTATGTTGTCTCCTGTGTATTTACTCGGTACCCTCTCATTGTTTATTATATATCTATTTCAGTTTAAAGATGCTAGAGAATTCTTTGCACTTGGTAAACAGATTATTGAGAAAGAGCGATCAAAAATTTTGTGTTACTGGAACATGTTTTTATTTCCATCATTTAATGTATGTCATCCAGATACGGCAAAGATTCTTCTAAAATCATCGGCACCTAAACAAGTCGATGCCGGAGGAACATATACAATGCTGTTGCCATGGATAGGTGATTATAAGTATTGCAAAACTATATGGTATTGTTGTCAAACCCACTTTGTATTTGTCTGTAAATCAAGTACAATATATCAGTTGCCACTTGAGATAATATAACCAAAATATACAACAATTTTACCACGCAAATTATAATATGTAAATTTATGGAAATACCGTCTTCTATATCTTTATATACATATATGTAAATATAGTTTATTCTTTTCTTAACTTATTCTTTTTTATATCAGTATAAGGGACAACAAAAGTCCGAAGCAATTGAGAGAGAACCAGTAAGGAAAATCCGTAAGCCGTAAGACAATATAGAGAACCCACAGCCCAACGCAGAACACTTTATGCAAGCCGTCATATTCCCGACTTGGAGCGGGCATTTTATAAATAAAATGGTGGGTTAAACCAGGGTCAAAGAAGTATGGCCAATAAGGCGGGATTTTATTTCCTATATTAGGTCATTTTCAAATTATGCTCAAATGTTGTCGCAAATCAAGAAAGGTGGTCTTCCACAAATATGTTTTCTGACATTTAAGCAGTCGAACATGGTTGAAGACAACATTTTGTGTCATTTTGAGCCATTTTGTAGTGTTTGGAAAGGTGGAATTACTGGATACATCGCCAAACGAATACCGGAGCAAGAACGAGGAAAGAGGGGATTCTAAAATCATAAATCCAAAATCACGGCAATTCACATCCAAGAACGCCACATAACTAAAGAACTAGCAGTGTGAACCCCTATAAAAACCGAGGTATCATCAAGTTCTCCGGAAGGGTAAGCATGACCTGCTCTACGATACCGAGAAGGTGTCGTGAAAGACACCGAGAACCAAAACCTTTTTTTTTTGCTGCAACTGTATAACTATTAGCCCATCCAAAAGGGAGGTACTTTATTTTGGTTCTAGAGGTTCTATGCAACAAATTTTACAACAATCTACAAAAAAATGTGAAAATTTGTAAAATTGCATTGAAGTGACAATTTCAGTGACTGAATCTTTTATCTAAAAGTATGAAAATGCATTTTAATTTATTTTGTTAAAACAATTTAGAGATTTGATACATTAACAAAATTGGTTGGGTGAATGAAAACATTTTACTGGAAAGTGGCCATACCTCTTTATGCAATACACAGTATATGTCAATGCAAATAGTATTAAATTAGTTTTTTTATTATATTTTAAATAAAGTCGTTGGATAATTATTTCCTTTAGGTAGACTAGCATTTAGCAAGCGAAAATACTTTCCCAACAAATACTTTTATGTCCCAAGTCAATAACTTTATTGAAATATAAATTTAATTTGGGTTATTTGAACACAATACAATTGACTAATGGTAAACATATGGTTCTTATTGTTTTAGGTGACGGATTGTTGATTTCAAATGGTAAGAAATGGGAAAGAAACAGACGATTGTTGACACCTGCTTTTCATTTTGATATACTGAAACCTTACGTTGGAGTTTATAACAGATCTGCTGACTTATTTTTGGTATGTTGTTACTGAGTTTGGTGTGTTCAAAGATAACTTTTATATGCTAAATCATAGCTGGAGTCCATAATGGTTCTTCTTTAACTTGAAGATATGTATTATAAGCCTTCCTTTGCTATGCAAAAATTTTCTGTTTGACAAAACCTAAAGTTCACATCCAGTTCACATCCAAAGGACAGGGCTTAATCTATTTGCCAACCTCGGAACATTCATACTATTCATACACTATCTGTGGCATTAACAATCACTTTTCCTTTCTGCTAACTAAGACTGTATGGCCATAATGTACAATTATTGTACGTATTTTACTTTTCGCCAATTTATTTTTGTCTTATCTAATCACTCATAAAAGTGTCGACATTACGGTTCTTTGAAAGGCAGCAGTCGATAATACATAGTTAAATGTTTGAGTAGAGCTATACGTGTTCGGCCTAATGAAGCTGCTCTGATGATAGAATCATTATTCTGCCTTAATTTTGTTGGAATTGTCAAAACAGGCCTTTAATTTTGAAATTATGCGATATCTGTATTTTTTTCAACTTACTCCTTTTCCAGAATAAGTTCTGACCTTGATTTCACAGAGGCATTCATAATATTGCCATCGCAATTACAAGACTTTGAGTGCGTTAGCAAACAAAGATATTTTTTTTTTCCAAATTGACACGTATGAATTAAATCACATAAAAAAACATATCTCTTTTTTTACAGGAAAATTTGAAACCATTTCCTGAAACAGGCAAAGCAGTGGACATATATCCGCTTGTTTCCCTTGCAACTTTAGATACAATACTGAAATGTGCGTTTTCCTACCATGGAAATATCCAGACTGAGGGGTAAGCTGTATTCTACCTTAAAATTTAACCTTTTAAACCTTTAACCTTTGCAAGAAAATTGATCAAATCTCCTATTTTCCTATTTTTTTTTTTTTTTTTTTTTTTTTTTTTTTTTTTTTTTTTTTTTTTTTTTTTTTTTTTTTTTTTTTTTTTTTTTTTTTTTTTTTTGTATTTTAATTCAGTGTATCTCTTCGGTTATATTAACATGGCTTCTGTCTTATACATAGTTTTTTTTGTAGATTTTTACATTTGATAAATGTATAAAAATATTTGAATGAATTTGATTACTTGCAAAACGGGCATTAATACTATGAAAAACATGTTGTTCAGTAGCTAACGATTTCGAAGGAAATTTAACCGAATAAAATTCTAGTTTAAAAATGCAGTAATTAAAATTATTTGACTTAATTCGAGGCTTGAGAAATAATTTCTGTCAGACTGTTATTATACCATTTAAGCCCACATGAAAAGAAAGATCTGTAAGATTTTATTTTGTTTTTATTTTTTTCCTTTTTTTATTTAAATGTGGTATTCTAAAAATTAAACTTCAGATGAATATCTTTTTATTTTTCAGAGATAACCATCCCTATGTCGCTGCAGTTATTGGTTTAGCTAATTCTGTCATGGAAAGATGGATGTAAGTTGTTGGTATTTTAAAGAGATAATTACCCATATTTAATTTTAGAAATAATTCATGACAGGTATATGGTTATTGTCATTACATAAATCACCATTGACTTGGCCTTTGTATTAGTATTCGAATTTAACCCAAAGCATACGCAAGGGGTAAAACTTACGAATATAAAGGTCCAGCCCATGGTAATATGGAGAAGGCAGATTTCCCGTCTTCATTGCTGTCTATATGTATATGACGTTACAATCTGACGTTTTCAAATGGATGCAACTAAAAAATCCGATTTGAAAGCAAAGCAATACAAATTTACAGGTCTGAATGGCATGGTTTAGTTCGAAAATGTTCTTAACATTTAATTCCATCATAAATTTAGACGTACAAAATCAAAGACATTGTCGCTTTGCACCCCTTTTATTCTTATACAAATACCATATGTGCAAAGGATGAGGTTATATTGAGTATTTTACTGGTTGGCGATTAACAAGAGCCATGTTAGAATATATCATAAGATAGGAGGCGGTGTAATGAGGAGAATGTAAGGATGTAGTTATGTCAATACGCCAGATTCATACTTTTTTAGTCAAATCTTTGGAAATCGGAAGAAAATGCAATTTCGCAAATCAGTCAACTCTAATCGAAATTGCAATTCCTGATTAAAAACACATACGTGATACCAACGCCTAAAATAAACTTATTACTCCCCTTTCGGTCGTTGTCTCTTAGACACATTCCCCGTTTCCCTTCTTTTTCCTATTAATGTTTTCTCCATTTATATATCAGGAAGCCTTGGCTCCGTAGTGATTTCATTTACTACAACACCAAAGCCGGAAAGGAACACAAAAGACTTTGTGATTACGTCCATGATTTTTCTCAGAGAATAATCAACGACAGAAAAAAGAACTTAGTAAGTACAAGTTAAAAATAATGAGACATTCTCCATATGCATGTTACAAGTACAACAGCTAAACTTTATACTTATATAATTCGAATTGCAATTTGATCAGAAGTTTGTTTCCTTTAGTCATTCAAGGTTTGAATGAAGTAAGAAAGAATATATACTATTAAACGGAAGTATGAATAGATAAAAGCAATAAAACGGTTTAAATGTATTGGCAGTGTGTGTAGCTTGTACATAACTTTTCACAAAAAAAAACACAATAATGTCATTAGCATCTAACAAACTCTACAACAAATTCAAACCGACCCTGTCTGCGTGTTCTCGAATCAGGGGGATTGTAGCATTCTGTATCTCTGCTACATATTGCGTTTTACTTAAACACGTTTCATAATAATTCACATAGGCTACTTAAGATAGTTCGATCCTAATAAAAATATCAGACAGAATTTTTTTCTTTAAGATATTTTGTAGGTCTTAACCTATATGTTCCAAAAATAAAACAAAAATGATATTTCACCGATAATCTTTTCCTGTTATCTGGCTTTGAAAATTAGGCCAAATTCAGAATTTTTCAGCGATATTTACAAAGAATATATAGGAACTGTGATGACATGCTTATTGTTTATCTTTCATGTAAAATAAATATCAGATAGGTTTTTTTTTTGATATTTCAGAGATATACACTTAAGCTATCTGTTACGCTGAAAAAATTGACATGTCACCGTTCGATTAAGAGAGTTATTTTATATAGTTTACTAAGTAGACAATATTTACGGGAAAAGTGAGCTAATTCGCGGGAAAATGTTTGTCAATCTATTATGACGTCACAATCAATAGGCCAATACAGAAATATTCCGGCTTGAAAATCAGTTCAATTCCTCATCCGACTCGTGTTACACAAATGCGCCAATCGAATGTGCCGTGTATTAGTGTCGATCTACCTTAAACAAGGTATGTTACCCATAACCCGATGTCATCACAGCAGACGTTTTATGATCGACAACATGATCTTGTGGACATCTACGGGATATCTGTTTCTTAGATGACAACAACTCTTACTCTTTAAAAGCTCAACATTGGTGTTTCCTCTTTCGTATATGACTTTCCTACCAGATTTGACAGGTTCAACAAGGCGTCTTATAAGAAGCAGGAGATGCCTACTCTACCTGTGTACCTGATCTTACCCATGTTTTTATTTGTGTCCGTGTTGTTCATCTGTATATAATTCCAAATGTAATTGAAACGTTCATTTTCATTGGCCAACGTCATGAATAGCAAACGTAAATATTTTTCGATGTTTCCGTTTGCCCATGAATCTGCTCAGCAAAAAAATAGTGCAACAAATAAAGACGTCTTTATCATGCATCACGCAGTTAATTAACGAACAAAGTTGGGATTATAAGGATTAAACACTGATTTTTAGGAAATTATGTATGTATAAACTCCGGCAGCTCACTCACAAACTTTACATAAAGTCCTTTCAGTTTGTGAGTGAACTGCCGGAGTGTGTCCGATGTTGCCATTGTGTTTTGATAATTCTTTTTAGGATTGACAGTACGGTTCTCACTTACTTTAAAGATATCACAATTTACATATAACTTGCAAGGTTTTATTTGTAACTAGGCAAAAGAGGGCCTGCCTACAAAGCGCCATCTTGATTTCCTGGATATTTTATTGACAGCAAAAGATGATGCAGGAGTCGGACTTTCTGATGAAGACATACGAGCTGAAGTAGACACATTTATGTTTGAAGGTACGCAAACAAAAAAAAATAAATTGTAAACAAAATTATTCCTTCTATCACCAAACCGTTCAATTTCATCGTTTTAAGTATTATGAAAATAAAGACTTCATGCTTTGTAATTGTAATTATTTATCGGAAGCTTTAACAAAAATGATGAACTCCTCCTATATAAGTAACTTATTTTTTTTCTCTTTGGTAGTATTGCATCAAAACGATTAACTGACTCAGTAGACTCAATAGAATCAATTTTTCTGTTAGAATAAGTCTTCGAGTTATGGAACAAGCATTTTATAAATTTGCAAATTTCCAAACGAGTACTGAAGCAAGAGCCAAAAATCGTATATCCAGAATGCATGCATGGCAATATAAGGATTACATACTGACAGACAACGTAAATGACGAAGACGTAACAAACAGTACATAAAACAAATGCCACAAAAAATAAAGCACTAAGTAGTATCATTTATGTAATATAACAGAGTTTTAAAATCTTTCTTAAATAAAAATAGGCTTTAACAATTGATAAAATATCGAGTACCAATTTCACATTTGTATTTTATAGGACATGACACTACCGCTTCAGCCATAAGTTGGGCTATATACCATTTAGGTAAATATCCAGAAGAGCAAGAAAGAGTGTATAAAGAATTATCTGAGTTGGTTGAGAACAATAACGACATTACATGGTAAGGCAATATTTATGGTACCATTATTTTTTTCTGAACTGTCAATATAGTTTAATATATAAAACTATTATAATATATTTCATTCTACACTTTTTTCTTCAAAATATTTTTTCTGAATCATAAACCGAAATTTCAATATAAATTTTGCCATCTATAGAGCATTCTGTTCGGTAATGGGAAACATGTATTTTCATAACACTACAAAAATGCTGTGATTCTGTAGTCGTCAACCGTGACCACTGAAAATCACATAAAAGCTGTTGTTGCAGTCGTCAATGTTGATTTATCTTTGTCCTATTTAAGACAAAAAGATCTGCATACAGAGGGTTCATTTTTTGCTAATAAAGATCAAGATTATGAACATAATACCGGTAGGTTATTTGTGCCCTTTTGGAGAAGAAAGAGGACAAAGCAGTTAGGAAGAAGGTCAGACGAAAATTGTGATTTTTAACCGTACATTTAGTTCTGTAAGTCATAGTCTCATAATTACACCCCGCTCTGAAAGAGGGATAACTCTTTCCATCCGTCCGTCACTCTGTCCGTCCTTCCGTCACACATTATTGTCGTCGCATTTTTCTCTATAACTTCATATCACAGCCACTTGATATTTGGTATGGTGCTTCAGTATGAGGTCCTATACTGCCCCTCCTGTTTGGTCCATATCGGATCACCACGTCCTCTTTACCGACTTTGTGCGTTTTTACTTTTCATTTCCTAAATTGGACTTTTCCGTCACACTTTTCTCAACAACCACACATGCCAGCCATTTGATATTTGGTATGATGCTTCAGAATGCGATCCTGTACTGCACCTCCTCATTTCCAACAATATCGAAGAACCACTTCCTGTTGGCCGACTTTGTGCGTTTTACTCATTCATTTTCAAAATTTTACTTTTCCGTCACATTTTTTCTCGGCAACCACACTTGACAGCCCCTTGATATTTGGTATGATGCTTCAGTATGGGGTCCTTTACTGCGTCTCCCCTTGTCAGACATATTGAGTACCACTTTCTGTTTGCCGACTTTGTTCTTTTTTTAATTTTAATTTTCCGAATTGGACTCTTTTGTCACACTTATCTCAGCAACCGCACATGACAGCCACTTGATATTTTGCATGTAGCTTAAGTATTAGGTACTTTACTGTGTCTCTCCCTTTCTGCCCCATTGATATACTACTTCCTGTTTACCGACTATTGCCTTTCCATATTTCTGTCCAACCTTCATATATTATTTTCATCCAATTTTTGTTGCCGTGTCAGATCTTGTATTGTGTCCATACTTGTATTATGGCTACGTTTTTATTGGGTTCAGACTCACTTGAATTTGCACTGCATATTGATTCAGAGTTCAGTGAGCGGGGTAATGGCTGGCTGTTATTCAGCGACAGCTCTTGTTAAGTTTGCTTAATTTTATTCAATTTATGTATTTGTTGTTGTGGAGATGTATTTGTTGTTGTGGAGAATAAGCAACCATGTATTAATCTGCATTGTATTTTGTTCCTTATTATTTTTAATAATAAGTTGTCAATATGTCAACTACCTCAAGTAGTGATCCGAAAATACTGAACAGCACACAATAGCACACAATAACATTTTATTATTAGGTTATATTCATTTTAGCTATGTTTTCCTTGTTAAGGCTAGTTTTATTATATATATATATTTTTAACCTTCGGCTAGGATTTAATTGTATTTTTTTCATTTTCCTGTGGTCTTATTTTAATCTACTGTGTCCAACACTTTATTTATTTTCCCATAATCTTTCTATGTTAACCCTTGCCGAAATCTACTTTTATTTTTCCATAATACACGGTTTTGGCATTTGAAGGGAATTTAGTAGCATTGCACATCTTTAGTGTCAGGTTTACAAAACGCCAATTACTTGAAATTTTTAATACATCGACAAACCAACACCGAAACAAGAACGAGGAAAGGGGAAATTCTAAAATCATAAATCCAAAATCACTTAAGTGATCAACATATTTTTTTTCTTTCGTAAAAACACTGCACATTCATTTATTGTTTAACTATTCGATAAGCGTTTTCCTAAACCGACGAAAATTCGTTTTCGATCAAAGATAATTCGGTTCTCTGAAAGGTTGGAGCTTTGTAGTATGAAATAGTACTAATTTTTTTGACAGGGATAAATTGCAGACATTACCAAAATTAACAGCATTTATAAAGGAATCTATGAGGATGATAGCACCTGTTCCAGGTACTGGTCGTATGCTGACTTCTCCACTGAATCTCGGTGATGTAACCATACCTGCAGGAAATTATGTTGATATGGCTATCTATCTGATACACCATCACCCTGATTTCTGGCCAGACCATGAGGTATGTTGATAAGGCCATCCATCTGATATACCATCACCCTGATTTCTGGCCAGACCATGAGGTATGTTGATATGGCCATCTATCTGATACATTATCACCCTGATTTCTGGTCAGACCATGAGTTATGTTGATATATCCGTCTATCTGATACACCATCACTCTGATATCTGGCCTGACCATGAGGTATGTTGATATGGCCGTCTATCTGATACACCATAACCCTGATTTCCGGCCAGACCATGAGGTATGTTGATATGGCCATCTATCTGATACATCATCACCCTAATTTCTGGCCAGACCATGAGGTATGTTGATATGGCGATCTATCTGATACATTATCACCCTGATTTCTGGTCAGACCGTGAGTTATGTTGATATAGCCGTCTATCTGATACACAATCACCCTGATTTCTGGCCTGACCATGATGTATGTTGATATGGCTATCCATCTGATACATCATCACCCTGATTTCTGGCCAGACCATGAGGTATGTTGACATGGCCATCTATCCGATACACCATCACCCTGATTTCTTGCCAGACCATGAGGCATGTTGATATGGCTATCCATCTGATACATCATCAACCTGATTTCTGGCCAGACCATGAGGTATGTTTATATGGCCATCGATCTGATACACCATCACACTGATTTCTGGTCAGACATGAGGTATGTTGAATAAGATGTAGTTTTTAAACAATTACTGTTCTTTGAATAATGAATGAGCAGAGGCCTTCTTTTCTTTTATTATTAGATGTCTAATATGTTCAGAATTACATTTGTTCCAACATTGACGTATTTGCTTTCAAATTGGATAATTCTGCAAATTTAGAACTGTCAAATCGTCGTCTTTTATGAATCTGTTCAGCAAAACTTCTTTGTATCGATAGGCATTTTGTTGTTACAAAATTAGTTCTAATGTTCTACCGAAAGGAAACTTCATTGTTTTCCAACCGTATAAATAAAACCTTTGTGTCAGTTAAATTCAGGAGGAATCCAACATGTATAAAGAAATATTATATTTAACAGGTATAGTTCCAAAACAACATTATCAGTTTTCTCACTTTCAGAAATTCCAACCTCAAAGATTTCTAGATGATTCTATAACAGACAGACATCCTTTTAGTTTCATTCCATTCTCAGCAGGATCAAGGTATATAATACAGTTCCAACATATTTGACGAATATTTCAGAATATCCAAAACGTATCTCAGAATCATCGCTTTCTTATTTGAATTTATATTTCAATTATTTAATGTGAAAATGGGATAACAGGAAAAATCTACCATGGCTGAAAATTACAATCACATGCCACAATCTGCCAGGGAACTACACGGGAAAAACACAAATAAGACAAAAGACCAACGTAAACAACGATAGGAACTTGGTACAGCTGGACGAGGTACCGGCACGAGCAAAGGCAGTGGTAGGTGTAAACCGGTTAATAGGTACCCACACCTCCCCTTCTTCTGTCCCGTTTCCCTATAATATAATAAACATACGAATAAAGCCCAATACATTTAGACTAATAACTCCATGACCACAATCTTGAAAGAGGAGAAAATGACAATGCATAATTTTGAAAGATGGGTCAAGGGGTGATCGCCGCTAAACTACCACTTAAGGAGCATAAACTGCTGGTAAAACATTGTCGCACTACGGAAGAAAAATCAAACTTAAAACTTCCCAAAAAGTTTAGTCAAGAATCATTATATATTTCAGTAGACATCGGCAGTATCAGTGAGAGGCTAGTATGTGTGTAAAATTTTCAGATCTCAAGGCTAATTTAACTGACACAAGCAGAGTATCTTGTCGATATCCCCTATCACGTAAAGAATGTAAGTTACGTCCCAGCTTTTCTGGATCTTTAATCAGTTTCTTGTATTTCTAACAACATTTCCGTAAAAACGAGGATAAGAAATGCCCATAGTAATAAGCTGTTTGCGAGTATTTACATATTTAGATATCAAATGTTCATATCAATTATATAACTTCTTAAATGTATTTAACAACTTATGAAATCTTTACCCCTGTTGTAAATATTTGGTTGTGAAAGTAAGGTTACGTTCATTAAAATTCATTTCTTTAAGATGTCCACATATAAATTTTAACGGGATTCTATCTTAATTCTTATGGATAACATACCTCTTCCCTGAAATCAATTTAACTCAGCTTTTCAATGCTTAAATGACACAAAATCAAATTAACTGCAATTTTTTTTTTTCTTTATTCTGAATAGATGACGATTTCTATAATTATGTCTTTTCAGTGCGAATCAAATCAGTACATTTAAAAGACCATAAAATCGAAAGATATACTAAACCTGGTAGAGAACAAACAACCAATGGGATCTAAATTGAAAGCCACACTCAGCTAAGGATACTCCTTTTCAATACAATGTTCAAAAAATAAGAACCTACATGTTTAAATAAGATTGGTTTTCGGGCAAACACCGAAGAACTAACTTTTGGGTTTGTGAATACCCTCCGGGACTCGCATTCCACATACAGAGGGTCAGACCCAGTGGTAATAAGAAACAATATTTGGAAATGTCTGTGCATTTATTTTCTCCACTGTTGTTAACTACTCATACAGTAGTTAAAATCAATTTGGGATGTCAGTAGATGCTAAAGTTTGAATAATTTCGATACAAGTAAAACGATGTCTTGTATACCACCACAGTCACTGATATAATCTCATGTATTTTTTTCCAGAAATTGTATTGGACAGCACTTTGCTATGGATGAAATTAAAGTTGTTATGAGTAGACTGGTTTTGAGGTATGTTGATTTACTATGACATTAATCTGTATTTCCACTACAATCGTCATAAAGAAGGGTATCCTTTACTCTTTCAAAAATGTGAAAATCCGATTTTTAGCTTAAATTTTACCGGCAAAGGCAAAATGCTGTGCATTTCCGCGAGAAACTACTTATAGAAGCTTTATAATCTTATTAAATTATGAAAGAAGAGTAATTAGGCTATTTAAATTTGCGTGATAATTTATGGCCAATGTAACTCGTATACTTGTAATACAATGTTGAAAAAAGATGCTCCAAAAAGAGTGAAAAAAAAATGCAAATTCAAGGAACACGGGTTTCACAGCCACCCAAAAACTGAAACTCGGAACATAAAGTGCTAGTTTGAAAGACACTGTCCCAAATAACACAGATATAAAAAATATTGGACCTCGAAGCTATAGTTTTTCTCTGTGGTGGTGAGCTTTCGGGGTTATTTTCGAAAATTTCCCAAAAATCACGCAAAATTCAGCACATTACAGAACAGAGACATCTGGGCAAACGATAAGTCCTGTCATGAAAATAACTCTAACTCTAAATAGGCATTAATACTGTTAACAAAGTCACAAAAAGTCAGAAAGTTCTAAATAGAAAGTGCAGAGAAATGACAGGTCAAAATTTGGTACCACATATTTCCACCAAACAAATTACACATTTTTTTCACACTGGGCAATTCCCCCTTCCTTTAAACGTTTCCTTTTGTCGTATAAATAAACGTAAAGCCATAATATTACATAAGCCTAAGAGTTAATGTATATGCAAGTTTTTTTATGCATTAATTTCTTTTTTTATATATACAAGTCCGAAAGATCACGGAACATGTATATGACGAAAGAAGTCGTGCTAGGGGGCGTCTCGAACTTACTATGAGGTATGAGTAAAGCTCATTGTTGAAGGCCTCATGGTGACTTCAAGATGAAGAACAGCAATAAAAGCGTTGTTCCTTTGCTTGTATTTTACCATGTCCGGCTGTTCCGAGTTCCTATCGTTGTTAACGTTTGTCTTTTGTCTAATTTGTGTTTTCCTGTGTAGTTCCCCAGCAGATTGTGGCATGCAGTTATAATTTTCATCCATTGTAGGTGCTTCCTGTAGTCCCTTTTACTTCTTTTGTAGAGACTTTGTCTCATGTGCATTTACTCCATATCCTTTCATTAACCATTTTCGACTGGAGTTTGTCTCTCCTGCAGTGTGGAGTCCGTAAAACGATTCCCCGTGCGAGAGATGTATGCTCTCTATATATTTCAGTTATGGCGTACTTGTGCGTGAGAGAATTTCTCATGTAGATATACTATGCATACTTTCAAATTTAGGCATATATTTTTGTAATTAAAAAATGTAATTATGACCACCTGTTAAAAGTGCCCACATCTCACTATTTTATAACGCCAATTTTTCTTACATTCGACTAGGTGAGTGCCCTGTGTTTGTCTATATATTCTAATCGTCCACTAGCTTAAGACACCAGTGCTTTTGTCGGGCAAAGGATGACAGTGATTGTAAGAGCACTTTGCCAGTTTAATTAATGTTTGTTGACAATCCCGCACCTATGAATGAAGACATGGATGTAGCGTTGCTCGACAAGTAGCAAAGAATTCCGCTTAAATCGGTGCTAGGGCCGTCTTGAACTTACTATGAGGTATGAGCAAAGCTCATTGTTGAAGGCCTCATGGTGACTTCAAGATGAAGAACAACAATACAAAGCGTTGTTCCTTTGCTTTTTTTACCATGTATTTGTAGAGACTTACAAAATAACGCAAAATTTCCGATTTTGAGAGTCTCGCCCTGCAAGACTAAACGAGGTAGGTGAGTTTTTATTGGCATTTTTGTAGTTCCGGCGCTCCGGTGGCTAAATTCACACCAAAAAATAAATCCTAGGCATTTTCTTTAAAAATCACCTGAACCCCCAACCGGTAGCAACTCAACAGCAATATTTCTTTTGAAAGGTCGTACAGTTAAAAGAAATAATCACCCCAGTATTAAGTAAAAAAGAATCTTGAAGCAAAATTGTGACCGAAACTTCATTTTTTCTGTCAGGGACTGAACATTCTTTAATGATCGTATGAGATAAATATATCAAATGAGAAGGTCTGTATAATAAGTGTTAGCTCTTGCGTAACAAATCAACTGTGAAACATACACTCCGTAAGCAGGAGAAGATGGAATATTACTCTTCATGTTAGGGAAATTGGTTATTTGATTCCTCGGTCAATTATGCAACGTTTTTGTATTTTGAAATTAAAATCGTCCCTTTTTACTAAAGTTTTAGTACTGAGATGACCATTTTCGTCAAATTTCGAGATGTCAGTCCAAAAAAGATATGATCTAGTGGTTTGTGTCTTTTCCTTTATCTGAAGTTCTGAAGGATATTTTATCAAAAGATGCGTTATTAATGGAAAGCATCATCATATTTTACGAATCCCTGACGAAATTCAGTCTCGTAAGCCTGCGATAAGAGGAACACAATTAGCGAAATATAAAAGAATATCAGTCAAGAAACGTTTTATAAACACAGTCAGGTATTTTATTAAGCGTCTGTTCAATTAACATTGCATATAATTATAAGTTTTACATCCTACAATATAACTTACAATAGGGTCTTAAATGCAAAAAAGGTTTATGTAATTACCAACGTCAGTCTAATACAAGAAATCTTCAATTCTGAAAAAGTATCCATTTGTATATGATTTATATAGATAATAAACACTTTATGTTTCTTATAAAGTTTCCACTAACGAATTACTGTTGTAATCCTACAGGTCAGATTCTCAAAGAACAAATTGAAAATGAACATTTTCACTGTTTCCAATCGGTTACGGTAGACTGACTAATGCTGTCCCCTGGCTCACTACGCTTTGCTCTGTTACGCTCAAGGGACAGATGAAGACAAATCGAAAAAGTGGAAATTCCACTGTATGACGTCACAATGTCAAAAACAAACAAGACAACTAATTTCAAATAAAACCGAAAAATAGTAACCCGATTTAAATAAACTTAATTGTTACAAAGTATTTTAATCTAATTTGTCTCTTTTTTAACTTTCTGTAAGGCCTTTCAGTTGCGACGATGCAAGTTGTTTACCTTGGATACGACCGGAAGTAATGAAGGGCTTTCCTCCAGAAATTATTTTTAAATATAGAACAACCAATCAAAAAGTGTTTTGCATGCAAACCAATCAAATCAAAAGATACAATTGTTTTTCGGTCGGTTGTCTATATCTGTCTCTATATCCGTTAGATTCGACGGATTTGAGACAGGCTCGTCAGTCTATCGGTTACGGTAACTGTTGTTGGTAACTACTTCCTGTTTTTAAGAAACTGAAAATATGCATAAAAATTATTTTGCATTCAGAATTTAACACATATTAATATTCTTTTAGACAAAAATAAGAAACAATTTCATTTATTTGATTGCAAACAATGTAATTACAGAGAAATCAAAATGAAAGTGTACATGTTTGGTACAATGTAATCAGTAAATAAATACCAAACACGTACACTTTCACTTTAAGTTTGTGGCTATTCCTTTACTTCGGAATATAAAAATGATTTAATTTTACTTTATATTCGCTCTTCAGTTAACCAATATGATAATTATTAATCAACATATTTGGTAAATGCGTTTTTGAAATCGTTGTGACAACAGGAAGTAGATACCAAACAACCTTTGCCATACTCGATTGGACACAGTGATTTTCTGGTTTTGTAAACGTGTTAAATATTTCACGTATACACATGTTTACTGCTGATGATTTCTTAATAGTTTCAAATATTAACATTTCAAAATAGTAGGTTCAACCAGAAATGCTACTCATTTGACATAATAAACATCTATCTCTCGTAAAACTATATTTTCAGATACAAAATTGCATTAGTACCAGGACACGACTATGAAATTGATCCAGAATTAGTTATGAGAGCAAAATATGGAATTAAGATCATGTTAGAAATTAGACGATGAACATGACAGTGTTACAATTGAAAATTACGCGATTATCAATGAAGATTTATTACAGTGTAATAAAGTGTCTTCATACCTATATCTTATTAAGAAAAGTAAAATAATGATGTTAACTTAATGCTTTTTTGCAATCTGATATTGGCCAAGACAATAAAGAAAACTTTGAATCTAGCAAACAATACCATATTTACACTAAATTTGATATTTCGACAACTTTTGTTTCTTCATTGCATATCGAAACAATTAATGCATTTAGAAACCTAAGAAAGGGAAAGGTGTATATTGCATTAAAATTGTTAGATAACAAATATAAAATAACAAATTAGATCTCTATGAAAGGCCAAAGGTTATTAATTTTGTTAAACGGGGGTATTAACAAAATTACCTGACAAAATTGTCAAAAATGAAATCCAAAGGGCAAAAAGACAACGATAGTGCAAAACCACCGAAAAAAATTAAACCGGAATGGTCCAGACTTGCTTCATGCATTTCAAAAGTAGTGATAGGATAGGTTAAACCGGTAATAAGACACGTCAAATGTCCCCTTCTATTGTGTCTCCAGTAGAAAGTCCGAATAATAGGTGCAACGAATCAACTGTGAAACAAACACTCTGCAATAAGGCGAGGTAGAAGTATTACACTCCATGTTAGGTAAATTAATAATTTTGAAATTTAAGTCGTCCCTTTTGTCGAAAACTTTAGTACATAGATGACCATTTTCGTCAAATTCGATATGTTAGTAAACAAAGGATGAAGATCTAATTGTTTCTGTAGCTTTTTATGTCTAATTCTGGAGGACATATTGCTTGGATCGATTTAGCATAAGATTCGTCTTTTATGGAAAGAAAATCATCAATGTACCTATAAGGGAGATTGAAGAATCGAGCATCTTTTAGGACCTAATTTATACTATGGATCCCTGCAGAAATTCACTCTCGTAGGAGAACAGGAACAAATTTGCAAGTAAATGATCACATTTTGCACCCATTTGTATGCCAACTTGCTGTTGAAAAGTAGCATCTCTTATATGATAAATATTAAATGCACTTTCATTAAAAATATAGATCAGATTCATATGCATCTCCGTATTCCTCAACAACTTTAAATGACCAGGTGATGTTGAGAATGCCGGAAATAACACAATTACCGAACAGAATTTTCAAGAGCCAAAGTCCAAGAGGCAAAAATACAAAGCAGGAGGAAAACACTGGAAAATTGTACACAGCAATGGTCCTGACTTGGTACAGGCATTTCAAAAGATTTTGTTGGTTAAACAGAGTTTTTTTGTGCACCAAACATCCCCTTCTATTGCGGTAGTGTCCGATGGCATCTAAACAGGAATTGCTTTTGAAGGACGAGACAGTAAACAGAAATGACCACCCCTATATTAATTAAAAAAGAATCTTGTATCACAGTTCGGACCAAGACTTCATTTTTTCAACCAGGGGCTGATATCTATGAAATAACTTTTTAATGATCGTATGAGACAGAATTTTTTGAAGCCTTCATTAGCGAGGCGGTCACGAAGATAACTATGTCTAAAGAGAAAGTCTGTATGGTTTGTTCTAGCTCTTGTGTAACGAATCAATTGTTAAACATACACTCCATAAGTAAAATATCACTGTCCATGTTAGGGAAATTGGCAATTTTGAAATTAGATTCGTCCCTTTTGTGGTAAATTTTATTACTGAGATGACCATTTTTGCCAAATTCGAGATGTACGTAAAAAAACATGTAGAGCTAGTGGTTTCTGTTGATTCCTTATCCCTAGTTCTGGAGGATATAATTATGGCATCCATTTAGCAATAGATGCGTTATTAATGGAAAGAACATCATCAATATATCTTTAACATTTTTCTGATCGGCAAAAGTTTTTTGAATGATACCTTTGATTTGTGATTTTAGTTCATTATGTTACGCTGTGGTATATCGTGTGGAAAAAATCAAAATAAAGAATATGATGCCTTTCAGAGGATTTTAACAATTTGTAATTTTTTCTTTTTTTGTAAAACAAAAATATAATCTAAAGAACCAAATTTAACGTGCTGTCATTAAAAAGGGGTAATATTTTTACTATAAATTAGTTTAACTAATAGTTCTAAAAGAAAAACATACAGTACATTTTTTTTATACACAAGTGTTTAAAAATACATGTATCATAATTAAAATAAAAATACAATTTAACTAATTATAAAACATACGAAAAAATTTTCGACCAAGTTTTAATATTTAGGTTATTTAAGAGATGTTTTGTGTATTATATTCAGCCTAAATCTTCAGCACGTGGTCAGCGGATCGCCTCTTCTATATCGTTACCATCACGTGTTTGCTGATTATTTTGTCACGACCTCGGAACTTACAGCTGATTGCTTTCAACCTGATCTGATTTAAGTGTTCTACAATTTCCCACAGCAGGAGAGATACTTTTTTATCTTAATTCCAATTAATGTGTAAATGTCCATGGCGTTTCGTGGAGTTGTATGTATTATATACAGATTAATACATGGGCATTTCCATATTGGCCTGGTTATCATCCCGAGACACCCATATTGGCCCGAGACGAAGTCGAGGGACAATATGGGTCGAGGGATGATAACCAGGTCAATATGGAAATACACATGTATTAAACTTTTTATTACATACTTCCGACGTTTAGAAATGCCAGGCCGATATGGACCGGAAGTCGTTTATTTGCCAAGGCCAATATGGACTGGAAGTCGTTTATTTTGTCTGAGATGCACGAGGAACATAAAATAACCTATTATTTTCCTGGGGTGTGAAATTATGGACAGTTTACCTCCGCTCATATTGATCATGCAAAAACGCTTTTATCTCTACTAAGTATGTAATAATACAGATTATGATCTTCCGGTATATATAGTTACGGCTGAATGACTAGCTGTGTCTTATCGTATCCCTGTACACTTCGACCATCACTGTGACCTTTATATCTTTTGACGATGTTTGCTAGTAATGTTTATGTCATTTCGTCAGATTTTCGGACATCTTTGGTCTTATCAATTTAAAAGCTTTATAACATTTTGCCCGGTGACCCCTATTTTTTTCTGTTTTAGTCTCGCCCGCGACGAAAGTCGAGGAAAGCCAGACATAGGCGTGCAAAGTATGACGCCGACGGCGAAGGCGTTAACTTTTACTAAATACAATAAATTATATGCAGTAACAAATACAGATGATGAAGTGGATAGCCTGCAGAAAGATGTAGACAATTTAATGAACTGGTCGAACACATGGTTACTGAAATTCAACAGGTCAAAATGCAAACATCTTCACTTTGGTCCTGAAAATTTCCAACAGAATATAAATTGCCAAATTAAAAAGGCTAACCAGCGACTAGGTATAATTAATAGATCTTTCAAATACATTGATAAAGACATGTTCTTAACACTGTATAAAAGCCTAGTTAGACCACACCTAGAATACGCGAGCATATCTGGGCAGTAATTAACAAAAAGGAAGCCATCTTGTCAGAAAACGTTCAAAGAAGAGCTACAAGAACAATTAGAAGCTTGCAACATTTAATATACGGGGATAGATTAAGATTTCTAGGCCTACCAACACTTCAATATAGGCTTATTCGAGCAGACATGGTAGAAACATTCAAAATTATAAAGGGCATAGACCAAATAGATGAAGACATAAACCTGTTAACAATGAGAACTGAATCAACTACCAGAGGAAATAAGTTCAAGATATATAAACAACAATGTCGCACTAACAGAAGAAAATATAACTTTAGCCAAAGAATAGTAGATTACTGGAATATGCTGTCAAACAGAGTGGTGGATGCAAAATCTGTAAATAGTTTTAAAAAACTTATTAAACGAATATTGGAAGAACAACACAATCAAATTTAGCGCTGATTTTTATGGACCGGAAGCGGACAGTGGTAGGTCGTTCATATTTAATATGTTATCATAATTTAAAGTATTTTAATCGTCAGCTAGTGCTGTTCTACGCTTTTCATTTTAAGTAAAATAAAAACACATTGAAAGGGCCAATTAAAACGTTAAATCTGATCTCACCCTTGTTTTTTTTATTGGGTCCGTGTTCTTCATCTTTGTATGTGTGTAACTTCATTTTTCTTTTCTGTGCCGTACTCATGCATGTTGTGTCTCTGTTACTTTTTTGTTTGCGATGTTGCCATTGTCCTTGGATTATTCGTTCTGGATTGACGGTTCGGTTCTCACTTACCTTAACCTTTCATAGTGGCTTATAATGTTAAAGTATTGTTGAATGGAGAAGTGGCCTCATTTAATTTGTTTTCCTTACGCTTGCAGTCTAAAAATGCAAGTGTCCATTTGGGTCAACACCACTGCTATTTCACTCGGCTTAGTAACTACTTTATTCGTTTCAACGCACTTGTTAGAAATATCTGTTGTATTTGTTTATACTTATTAAATTTTTTGACACTTCCGTGAACACTGAAAGGATTTAGAGTAAATGCACATAAGTCACAATATTTACAAATAAATAGTTTAAAAGGCATGGGAACAATTCTTACAGCTATTCAAGTTTGTAAATAAAATTCTTATTTTGAATATCCTCCAATAGATTATTAAAAATGGCACAATGCTCGTGTATCTAAGCCATTTCTATTGAAAGGTCGGTTACAAATAAGGACTCAAAAATGGACTAGTCAGAAAATATATGTGTTACAAAATACAAAGTATCATATGATATTCACATATTCACATTCTCAGGCCGGATTTATACTATTATGTTTCTCATTTGACCAGATGACGATGCTTAATTCATCATAAACTTTCAATTAAATTATTGAATAGCTTTTAAATATGTCAGAATCTACGTTGTTTTTGAAACTTTTCTCAACGAATGGCTGATATTTTCTTCTCTCTATTTCTTCTCATAAACAGAAAAAGGTTAATCTTCAAATTTATGATTTGTCCGGTACATGTATACTTTTATCTATACACATATTTTTACACAGGTGAAGGACATTTTACAAACAACAGGTAAAGGACATTTTATTAATTTTGTATACAATATCTGAAAACTATAAATTTCCTTTTGAAAAATCACCATAGCTTTTCCTCAAACTAAAATTGCAGTACTACGTGCATACACTAGTCATTCGGCTACTCGGGTCAATTGTCCGTTGATTTTGTTTAACATGCGGTATTCAACAGCCCAGTAGTCAGTACTTCGGTACTGACCCGAGAGCCGGTTATTTTTGAAACCTTACAATATCTAAATTTCTGTAAATTTTGTTGAAAACTAAGGAGTATCTTCCTCATGCAAAGCTCTGTCCTTAGCTGATTTTGGTTTTACATTGAGATTATATTGGTTATTTGTTCTCTATCAGTTTTTAAACATGTTTGAGTTTATGGTCTTCCAAATGTTTAGATTTTATCTGCACTGAAGAGACATAAGTTGTCGAAATGCGCATATGCAGAAAGTAAATTCACAGTAACTTCGGTATTTAGTTACAACGACGATGAGTCCGTTGATTGGAGTCGGCTACGGGTCAGTTGAGAGTAAATTTCAATTTTTGTCCGGAAATTTTCCGATCAAGTCGATTTTTAGGTAACGAAAAATCGTCGTCCTACAAAACGCGTTTGTCTACCAGTGTAATAGCAATCCTGCTAGCATTCCCTGTCATTGTTTTTAAAATACGTTTCAATACATGGTAAGAAAACTTGAAGGCGATGATGTACCCTTCAGCAAATTCAATATTAAATTTGACAAGTATCAGTCAGAAAAATTAATTTGTTTGAAAAACATGGTATATTTTTATACTAGAAATTAAAACTAATTCTGATAAACTAAACTATAGGCATTCCAATGTTCTGTATTAATTTTAAAGGGTTTAAATACGAGTTATTTTCAAAAATTACATATTTTTTTGTCCGTTAATGCGCTGGCTACAATTTAAAAGACAGTTGATGAGTTCGTAGCCGGAAATGTTTTATTATCAAAATGATGATAATCTCGCTACCGTTTGCAAATCTTAGACGTTTTAATAACAAGATGAAGCTGAGGACCTGATATAGGCAAAAGACGGACAACTAGGACGATTTGCAAAAGGCAAAAGTTATAATAGGTTTATTACAAAGATTTACGGTCGGTAATAGACATTTATAAGACTATATTCTCTTTGGCTGGTTAAGGGTAATGTGCTTTGGAAGATGGTTATTCATATTTACTTTCATTAAATGATATGCTTGCTAAGTTTGTGATAATTAAATACTCTATACAGTACTTGTAAAATTCAACTATGAAGTACTTTAAACTTTGTTCTTGATATCTCGATGATTTTAATTAAAGTCTTACCCTGGACTGTAATTGCATAAGCATAGCCGATGTTTACCGCGTATTTGATTCCCGTTGACTTAATGCTGTAAGAGGATGGTCCACAGTAGCTGCACATAAAAAGAACCAAGTAAGTATTTATGAAATAAGTAATTTTTAACCAATTTTTCATCGAACAACCAAAAAATTAACTAACGTATGTAGTCAACGGTTTGATCATTGCGTATTTTGCCATTGTCCATGGATTGTTCGTTCTTTTGATTGACGGTTCGGTTCTCGCTTACTTTGATACAACAGAAATATCTGCTATCCCTTTGGATGTCGTCATCGACTTCAATCATGTCAATCAAATATAATAAAAAAATGATGGCATTTCTTGTCTTGATCAATATGGGATTTACGAGGCGCAAAAGATAATATACAGGACTTCTAAATCGTATTCAAACCGGCTTAAAATTCTGAAACTATACGAAAAAAATCAATACATTGAGAGGGAATCACTAATAAATGAACGGTGGTTTATATTGAATCTGTTGTAGCGCTTCAGGTTATTTGTTTTTCGTCAATTAAAATTAAACAAATCATTAGTTAAAGAATTTTCATGTAGGAATAATTATAAGTATACACTTCAATTTTATAAATATTTTGTTTTTACGTTGTATATATTTATTTCAATAGGTCAAGAATCCAGCCACTCCGTCTTACTGGTATTTGAGGCGATCGTTTTAGCCTTCAATTACATGAGAGTTTCTATCTCGAAAGTACCGTATTGAGCTCGGGTAAACCTCGTTCAATTTTACTTAGTTGCTCCGTTAAACCCCATATCGATCTCGTTGAAGTGCCATAATTGTATAATATCACCATCGATATCAAAGAAATGAAGCTAAATTTTAGAGTTATTTTTTTTTACTTTTTAATTTCAAAAAGCTTGTCTGTGCAGAATATGTGACTTGCTTTTAATATTAATTGTGCTGATCGAGTTTGTTTTCTGTATCGTATTTTCGGATTACGAAATTGCGCAATATATTTTTGATTTCCCTTTAGAACTTTTAAGTTATTTGTGCTTTGTCAGATTTTACAAATTTGTGGTTTATCCAGTTATGATCTGCACTCAATTCTGGTAAGTTATCGAATAGGTCATGTACAAAAAGTAAATTTACAGTTACTTCAGTACCTCCTTGTTGCTGCCCCACATGCCTCATGGCGTAATGGGCAGTAAGTAAGTAAGGAAGTACCTCTTCTGGTTGTATCTTAGTCCCCGATGGTATTCATCAAGCCAGTAGTCAGAAATTCGGTGTTTTATCTGGAAACTTGCAATACGAGGAGTACCCTCTTGCATATAGCTCTCTAATTGACATTTAGATCTTTTTGGTTATTTGTGCTTTATCCTATTAAAAATTCTTGATTTATGGTCTTCCAAAAATTTAAATTTCATCTGCACTGAAGAGACATACGTTAACGAATAAGCCAGGTTTAAGGGAGACCGGGAAAAACGGCGTGGGATAAAGGAGACAGAGGCGAGAAAAGGAGCAAGAGGGCAAGAAAGGGAACAAGAGGCTCTCAAGAGCCTGTATCGCTCACCTGGGTCCTATGCAGCACTATAATTCCCAATTTATGGTCTATCTTTGGTGGTGTATGTACATAAAAAACAGAAACTTTTTATAAAATTTAATTAAGATTGTTCAAGCAGTTTCAGAGAAAGATTTTCAGAGAAGATTCTAAATGCATTTTCCAAACATATGGGGCCTTTGTTAATCTACGTTCCCCGCTGGCAGCTATTTAATATAACAGTAGGATGTACGGTCTTTGGATTGTCCCTTGTAAACATAGTTTGTTCGGTTTGCACTTTGACCAAGATTGTCGATATTGTGAAGCATATATTCTTATTGGACCATATAATAAAGACATTTCCTGTTCTCATTTGATATTTTTGAATATGAGTCCTTGGCTAGTTAAAAGTGGGAAAAGATCCATTATGATGACCAACAGAAAATAATGTTGGACCCAATGGAAATACTTAAAATGTTTTAAAACTTTGAAAAATAGGAATAAAAATAAATTTCATCACAATTTCATCACAATGGCTGTTCAGAAAACTATTCAAAATTGCTGCCATTGGAAGGCATACTTTATAATGACAACGTCTGTAGCCCAATTAGAACATAAAAACAAAATACTGAAGTTACTGTGAATGTCATTTCTGTATAACGCTATTTCAACAACTCGTATCTCTTCAGTACAGATCAAATCAAAACAGTTTAAAATCAATAAACCGAAATAAGTCTCAAAACTGATTGAGAAAAACAAATCACTAAAAGGATCTAATTACAGAAGCCCAAATTATCTAAGGACAAGGCTTTGTCAGAGGTACATACTCCAGAAACGATTCAAGAAAAGTCTGCTTTTTCCAACATCTTATTCGGAATTGTATCTATATAAAGACAATACCCTTCACAAATCATACATAATAGAAAAGGATGACCACCAACAGGGGAAAAGGCCCAGTCCTTTAATTTATGCTTCCGTGTTATATAGATGATATTTTATCACTAAACAACCCTCGCTTTGGTGATTTTCTTCATTTTCTTTATCAAAAAGAGCTCGAAATTAAAGATACTACAGATACTTCCACATCGGCCTCGTTCCTTGACCTTCATCTTGAAATTGACAACAGAGGTACAATACAAACTAGGTTGTATGACAAACGCGATGACTTCACTTTTCCAATAGCCAACTTCCCTTTTCTTTGTAGCAACATTCTAAAAGCACCAGCATATGGAGTTTACATCTCACAACTCATTCGCTACTCAAGGGCTTGTGGTCGTTACAGTGACTTCCTGGATAGAGCCCAGTTGCTTACAAACAGATCACTTAAGCAAGGGTACGATACCAAAAACTTAAAGTCATTACTACAGACGTTTTACGGCCGACATCGCGAACTTGTGGATCGTTATGGGAATATAATAATCAGTCATGGTCTCAAATGTGAGACAGGACAATTCCACCCGAGGGTTCACATTTTCTAGTCAGAAACGAGGCTTGCCGAGTTTCTGATGATAGAAAATGTGAACCCGAGGGTGGAATTGTCCAGTCTCACATTTTTTACCATGACTGATTATTTTTCTCACATTTCTCTGCCAAATATTAGAAAAAATAAACAAGGCCGCCGATACAAGAAAATCTATTCTCCGAAACTAGGCAACGTAGCAAAAAATAAATTGCATAATTGAAAAGATCGCATGTGTTTTGGTTTTGTACTAAAAGTAACTCTGAACTAGAATCTTAAGCGTAGTTATTCATGGGTTTCTCAAATGAAGCGGTGTAAAAATTCGATTTTCCGCACCATTCCGGGGAAGTTGTATTTTTTCTGACGTTTCAATATTGTGACGTGACGTTGTTTGCATTGTTCCGTCAAGGGTGGCCATGTGATGTGAGATGCATGAATCTCACATGGGTATCTCACACTGGATTCTTGTGTCACACACGTACAGAAATGTGAGAAATCTGTTTCCCAGATGACAACAGATCATTCCCTCTACAACTTAAGTTTGTTTTTCCTCTATGGGATTTGACTTTACTACCGGAGTTGGCATGTTCAACACGGCGGGTGTCTTATAAGAAGCAGGAGATGCTTACTCTACCTGTACACCTGATCTCACCCATGGTTTTTATTGGGTCAATGTTGTTCATCCGTATGTGTTTTCATTTTCTTTTTTGTCCCGTACTCAAGTGATGTCCTTGTTTCTTAGTGTTTCTGATGTTGCCTTTGTCCATGGATTGTTCATTCTTTTGACTGACGGTTCGGTTCTCACTTACTTTACTCTTAACGGACCGAATTAACTGACTGAGTTTCGGGGGCCTACCCATTAACGGACTGCGTTTTCAATAATTCTTGATTATCTTCATAAATATAAATCAATGATTTATGTTGTTAAGGCAGTGTATGTCTTTCAGCGGATAATAAATGAAGTGTGTTTTCTCATGTATTTAACTTGAAAAATACTTAAAACTAAAATTTGTTTACTTCTGCAAAGGTCAAAATATAGTCGTGAGTAATACGCCTTTCCAAAATGCGTTTATATTGTACAATGTTGACAAAAATGTTTTTACAACAATATTCATACGTCATTTCTCCACTGGTAGACACAAACATTATTTTCCTATAAATTGCATGCATTATAAAAAAGCAAAATACTGACTGGCTACGATATATCCTGATTAACTGACTGTAACCCTCTCCAATCAACGGGCTCATTGTCGTTGTAACCGCATGTTAAACAAAATCAACGGACAATGGACCCGATTAGCCGAATGACTAGTGTGGTGCAGAAATCAGTAAACACAACAGTTAGATAACAAGGCAAAATAAATCAAATCGATATTTTGAATTATTCGTAAATAGCAATATATATTTTTTAAATATATATTAAATCAAAATATCGACAGGAAACAACATTTAACATTTTCTACATTGATTTTCTTGGAAAAGAAAGTAATTCTTTATAAATATAAATTCAAGAATAACAAAGGGTTTACATTTTTCCTCTTTAAGATCCTATTAGTCATTTGTTCTCTTTCAACCTAGATTTCCAACTGTTTTGTTTTTGTCTGCTCTGAAGAGATAAGTTGTCGAAATGCACATACACAATGTATGAAGAAACGAAATATACAGTAACTTCAGCATTTTGTTATTCATTATTTTCCGATCTTGCCATTGTGTTTCGATTTTCTTTTTTGGACTGACGGTTCGGTTCTCACTTATTTTGCAATTTTAAATTACGATCATCTTTTCTTTTGCTTTTGCCCCTTCTTACGGGGTCTACATTTCACAACTGGTTCGATATGCACGAGTATGTAGTGATGTTTCTGACTTCAACGACCGAAATCTTTGTCTAACTGAAAAACCCCTGCATCAAGGGTTTAGATATCATAAATTGTAAATTTTATTATGAATATGGGATGTTGTCTCCTTGACATTTACCCCATTTCCTTTCTTTTTTCATATCTAAATTTTATTATAGATACATTGACTTATTAAGTAAATTTGGTTCTACACGCAGGGCACTTTATATACAAAAGGACATTTCACATCCAAACTTCTGCGTATATATCCAAAAATTGTCGTTCCAAACTTATAAATTCGTTGAACAAATAACAAAATACCGAAGTTACTGTGAATTTACTTTCCGCATATGCGCATTTCGACAACTTATGTCTCTTCAGTGCAGATAAAATCTAAATGTTTGGAAGACCATAAACTCAAAAATGTTTAAAAACTGATAGAGAACAAATAACCAATATGATCTAAATATAAGACAAACTTATTCGTTAAGGATATAAATACAGCATTGTTTTTAAATCTTTACTTCTAGTTTTTGTTGCCAAAGATATTGATCAGCTCCTAAATGCTTTACACCGTAACTAAATTAAAACAATTCTCATATTGGCAGTATTTGGCATAGCACAATATTATGCTCTTCTTTCATAAGTGATTATTTTGTTATACAAAATCTATTTAGAAGTATTTTAATTGAAGTTTCATATGTAAGAAGGCTTGATATCATAGTTATCGGTAATTATGTCCTTAGCTAACTATCAGTAACTGCGATAATTTTTCAGGACAGTACCCGCTATCATGAAAGTGCGAAAGGGAAAAATGGTTGACTTGCATTCCCTGCGAAATTTACTTGTGTGTTCCAGATGTATTATGGGAAAACAAACAATCAGTTCGACGAAAAATGTGGCATTTAGGTTAAAAATACGATTTTTTCTAACAGAAATTAGTATTTAATGTTGAAATATATCAGTCATAAGCATTATTATGATTACAAAACACCTTTACATTAGAATAATTTAAAATTTGACATATTTTAAAGGCATTTTAGCTACCTTTGATTTTAGGTAATAATTTCAGTATTAAAACATCTGTTCTTTTCACAAAATTTAGCAACCTAGGTACATCGTTGTCAAGCCGCATCATATCGTTAAACCTGAAAATTTCAGTAAATCCGATAGGGTTCAGTCTTAAGAGCGACAGTTTACTTACACGAGGGCTACAGTTTTCTTGCATGCAAAGTCAAGAGGAGCGAAAGTTTACTATGATGAATTTTAATAATAGGACGACCGGACATAAAACCTTGTATTTCGTTTGCTAATCACCACCAAACGGCAACTTTAATATTCGATTTGTGAAAGGGGTACAATAAAGTAAATAAATGCTCAATATTGTGCAGACGAAGAGCTTAATGAACGATTGATGCTTAAAAATGTAATTTCTATGCTATAGTTTATTGTGTAGTGGGCTAAGGTTGACTCTGATTTATGCTATAGTTGGTTATAGTACTCCCAAAAAATTATCATAATTTACTTGGGTGTTCACAAAACAAATGAAAATGATAATGAAAGTAAAAGCTTTTTAAAGATGGAAAACAAATGCAGATTTTGAAAATCGTAAACGATTCCAAACTTTTGCAATGCAGGTCTACACTTTAAACATTTTATTTTTTGAGTTTTTCAATGATGGACCGGACTCATTTTCAGAATTCTCTATTACCACCAATTTCTACAACTTATAAAATACAAAGAAATTACAATTAATTTGAATAAAAAATGTTTACACTCTCAAATGTAAAGTCATATAACATGTCAGTCAAATAAGAAAAAGTGAGATAGGTTGTAGTTGTAAGATATTCTTTTTCAGGAGTTTTTGAAAACCAAAAATGATTTTACAAGTGTTTTCCCAAGAATAAAACGTATAAAGTTTTTTAAAATGTTTATTTTTTTTGGTTATCTCACTGTAGGATCAACCGTTACTTATATATTGTCGAAATTCAAATCTGAGACTTGACAGGAATGTTGGAATCGAACGCAACTTTAAAAAGATACAAAAAAAAAAGTGATAATAATAAAACTAAATGTAATAAAGGGCTACGCCGAGCGCAGCATATCGACCAAAGAAATTTAAACACGGTAATTTGAAAGTGAAAGGGACACAGTTAAGAGCTTGACACATTAACTTGATGGACACAATAAGAAGCTTGACACAGTAATTAGGTTGACACAAACTAAGGAACATAAAAATTAGCCCTTTTGATCCCTTAAGGCATGGAAATTGTAAGAGTTATACTAAATCTGTTGACATACCTCTGACAGCTTACATCAAGATGAATTAAAAGAAAAAAAAGTCGTTGAAATCTGAGTAAAATTACAATTTTACATATTTTTAAAAATTGCAATTTCCGCTCCTTTGACCCCTAATAGTTCAGAAACGGTAAGAGATACACCAAATCTGTTGTATACTACAGAAAGCTGACAACGAGAGAAATTCAAAGAAAAAATCTCATCGAAATCCGATGAAAAATAAAAAAATTAAGGTTATCTGCATATTTGCAATTTGGACCCGTTTGGCCCCTTATATCTCCAAAAGGAAACAAGTTATCAAAAATCTAATAGCTAAATGCTGTATTAATTTTTCTTACGGAATCAATTAAAAAAAACTGCATCAAAATCAGATTAGAAATAAAAAAAATATAATTTTTGAGAATAGCCTCTTTTGAGCCCCATTTATCTCATGATTGGTACATGGGACATGGAATTCGTTGGCATACCTCTGATTGGAAAATTCCTAAGTAATCCAAAAGAAGAAATCCCATCAAAATCTGATTAATCATAAAAATTCTACAGCTAAATATGTGAAAACACCCAATTTTGCACTTTTTGGCCTTTTTTATAAACGGGAGGGGCCACAATGTCCAAAACCGACCCACACCTTCCTTTTGTACAAGGGAACATTGTGTTAAAATTTCAAAAGGATTGATCAACTTAAACTTAAGTTATTGACCAAAAACAAAAGTTTCTATAGACAACAACGCCGACGACGACGCCGGACGACGAAGACAACGACGACGACAGCACCATACCATTATACGACCTCAAAATATTTGCGGTCGTATAAAAAGGTATTCAACAATAAACTCATTCCAATTTAAATTTGCAATGCCAGTGATTGTAAATCTTGTACCACTATTTTGACAGCTACCTGCAGTTAGTGTTAATAATTTGAAAAATTTCATGACACTTGCGAAATTCAGAAAGATAGTTATGTTAATATTGCAATTTAAAAAGCATGGGGATATGATAATCCTAATAGAAAGTGATTTCACTATTTGCCATGGGATTTTGAATTATTGGCATGCAAAAAATATCCCATTGCAGTTAACGAATCCCATGGCCGTAATAAAAGTCCCATAAAAATATTTCAAAATTCCATGAGAAAAAGTGAAATTCCATGAGAAACTGTATTTCCCATGGGATTTTGAAATTCCCATTTTTTTAAATTCCTGCTGTGTTTAATTGAGTTACAAATATGATTTTGTTCAGTTCTTTGCGATTTCGTACATTTTCAAAAATGGTTGCACAAGATTTGCAATTATCGGAATTGCAAATTTAAAGTGGAATTAGTTAATATTTAAAATACTTTTGCAAAGTTCCAAATATAATTTGACAGAATAGTAGAGTCCAAATGAAATCTTGGAACTTACATCATGGAAAAAATACAGCATTGATACACAAAGAAACTGTCGCACATATGCAAGAAAATTTCGCTTTCAGGTATCTGAGTACACGAGTTAACTATAACGATGAAGTTCTTGACCATCTTCGTTTATTTCAGTAAAACTCTATTATCCGTTAGATTTGTTTTATTAAAAATTACTTAAACTACACCAAATGCTTTCAAGTCTATAATATATAAGATTTTAAACTGTTGATGGTGTTGTTGTTCTTCAAATGGCGTTTAATTCAAATAACTGACCCGAAGACACTCAATTTGTCGATTTTATTATGTGTGTTGAAAAGAAGGAAAAAGGTACTGAACGTGTGCATAACAAGAAGTATTAAGAAAATGGGATACAACAATTATATCATGAATTATGTAAAAATATCGTTTTAATTGAGAAAAATCCAGATATATCAGACTACAAAAAAATTAGAATGTAAGTAAACTTTACTGAGAATGCAAGTCAACCGTTTTTCCCATTCGCACTCTCATGATAGTGGTACCCGTGTGTATTGTCTTCATTTTTTATGCGCTTCATTGTAAAGGTACTCGTCTTGATAAATTGGAATTTTTTCCAGTTTGATTTTTACTGTGAGTCTTTTTGTGTATTTATTTTCCAGCCATTCCCCACACATGGGGGGTTGGATCCAAGAAAACGAGTTTAACCCCACCGCAGTTTTTGTGCCTCTCCCAAGTCAGGAATATGTTGGCCATTGGCTTGTCCTTGTCTTCTTATAAAATTTAAGTATCTTGATTTTCGGGTTATTTGATGTGGTTTGTTCCGAAGATTTATTCACTTTTTTACTTTTTTTTTT
>MJUU01006675.1:193122-205265 GCA_002080025.1 Modiolus philippinarum | reverse complement strand
ATAATACATGGCAAAATCCGTATCACATGCCGTATCATCCCTCGACCAATATCAGCCCTCGGGCCAGAGGCCCTCGTGCTGATATTGGTAACTCGGGATGATACGGCATGTGATACGGATTTTGCCATGTATTATTCCCTATTTACAGATTTAAAAAAATATTCAATACATTTACGAAGTTGATATAGAAGTATAGCATGAATGCCAAACGGCTTATTACTGAGAGAATTTCTAATCCTCATTTTATGGATGCAAAAACCAGAGGCTCCCAGGAGCCTGTCTCGTTCACCTGGTTTTCAGTTGCCACAATCAAGGTAACATTGTAAATTATACAGTTGATCTTAAGTCTCTCAAACTTTCGTAGCTCGAACACCACCAATATCTTGAACTTTATTTAAAGTCTGATCATGTTTTACTATATTTCTTTGTTGGGCTTTTTTGACAAAAAACGTTCTTGCTAAGGACCACTTTCAACACCAGTTTTGAAGTCAAAACGTCATTTTGTAGATGGCGGTCAACGAAAAATTTTCAACATCACATCGGTTTTGAAATTGCAACATCAATATCTATTTGGAAACCAAATTCCATTGAAATCCGACAACAATGAATTTTCCCGCCACTTTTTTGGCAGCCATTTGAAAATGGTAGTTAACTAACAATTTTCAACAACTGTTTTGAAGTAGTGACATCAATATCCTCTTGGATGCCAAATTTAATTGATGTGTTGAATTTTCCCGCCTTTTTTGGCAGCCATTTTGAAACTGGCAGTCAGCATTTATTTAATTTCTAAGATCGATTTTGAAGTTGGGACATCGGTACCTATTTGGAAACCAAATTTAATTGAAATCGGACAATGTTGAATTATTTTAAAAATTGCGGTCAACGAACAATTTCTAACATCAGTACCTATTTTAAACCGAATTCATTGAAATCGGACAATGTTGAATTTTCCCGCCTTTTTTGGCGGCCATTTTGAAAATGGCGGTCAACGAACAATTTTCAACACCAATTTTGAAGCCACCACAGCAGGGCAATCATTTCACCATTTTACATTTACATTCATCTTCTATAGTTTTGGAAATAAAAGACGAAAAATACGAGAAAAAAATTAAAAATCGGTGAAAAAGGGCAATAACTCCTACAAGGGTTTAGGGATTTTCTTCAAAAGTTCAGGGTGGGTAGATCTTGATATGCTGCACATTTTGCAATTTACACTTGACCTTGATCTGTTACACTTTTTTAAATAAAAAATGCAAAAATTTTGAAAAAAAAGTTTGAAAATTTTACGGAAAAGGGGCTATAACTCCGAGATGGTTTTCAGATTTTCTTCAAAATTGCACGATGAGTAGATCTTACCATTTTACCATGCTTACCATGCTGATAATTTTTATCCAGTGAGATTTTTGATATCTGAAACGGTTTTCGAGTTATTAGCCAAAAACTGCTATTTTCTATTTTTAACAATTGCTGCCATGTTGTTTGACCAGCCGACTAATCGAACACAATTTTGAGAAGCCATACCCTGGTGATGATGCAATAAAAAACGGAAGGGAAACAGGGAATATGTCAAAGAGACAACGACCCAAAGAGGAGTAATAACATAAGATCTTCAATGAACGGTGAGGAAACCTCACACCCAACGGCAAGCCGGAGTCGGCCCCTAAATAAAGAGCAATCAAGTTCAGCGAAATAAACATCACCCTAGACTCCTATAGACATAAACTAAAATATCTAGAAAACAGACAAGACACACAAATGCTTAATAAATTTCCTGACAAAGGACTGCGACGGGGTTAAACTAGTTTTATTGGGCCCAAACCTTCCCCTATAGCCAATGTGATAAATCAAAACAGTAAAATTCAGTTAGCAGCAGGACTGAGTCAATTTTGAAAAGTGTAACTGAAAGAACTTAATATTCGGACATAAACATGAAATCACAAAAGACTACTAGCAGTTAACTAACATGCCACCTCCAGACCCATTACCAACTAACAAATAAAGTTTGACGGACGGACAGACGGACGATAGACGCAAAGTGGTTGTAAAAACTCACATTGCCTTTTAGGCCAGGTAAGCTGAAAAAACGGATAAAAAATCTAGAACAATTGGAACGTTATGCCATTCTTTACGTCATATTTGCAGGATATCCTGCATGAATCTGTTAAATTTGCTTTGAGTTCCGGTGACCTAAAGATTTGACCAACAAACTGCCGAAGTCTACTGAAATACTTCGGGTAGTCTAGTTTATTTTTTCTTACGTAGTGCAAAAATGTTTTACTAGCAGACAAGGCTCTTTTAGCTAACCGGCAGATTAGGGCGAGCACTCCTTGACCTATACATCGTTCCAAATTATGTCGCGTTTCTTTCATTTCTGTTCCAGTTGGTAGGCTATCCTTATTGGGTCTTATTCCTGTGCTCATTCATAATACTGCAGGGAAAAGCGATCGAGAAAGGGAAAGCTTGGGTACCCACAAGTCGATTCAATTATACAGCTGGCATTTGCTGGCATCAGCACCAAATCCGTCTGTCCAAAGTTTCTATCGTTGTTTACGTTTGTATTTTGTCTTTCAGTTGTGTATTTCTTTTGTTGCTCTCTCGATGGTTGATCCCTGTGGGTGTAATTGTAAGCGTACTTTCTTTCCCGCGTGCAGAATTACGGGTATATTAACAAACTATTGTATTTCTACCTTGGTGTTTATTCTGTCACGGTCAGTGCTCCATTGTGATTGGTCAATTAGATGTTGTGGATATTCTACCCTACTGCATTTTATCCAAAAGGAAGGAATAGACTGCAGAATAAATTCCCTGTTACATCATTTGTGGTCTTCTATATATGTGTTTGCTGTTATCTTTTCTTATTTACTTGAGACACTGATTTTAACCCCAGATAATTGTTATAAGTTTAATACAGAGACATTTGATAAGTTCTACAGTATAAAAAGTTTGTAAAGCGGCTAGATTTTGCTATTTTAAGGCATATTGTAATCCCAGAGAGGAAGTTTGAGAAAAAAAATCAAATTTCTCTGTTGTTTTGAGGCAACTTGACTGACACATTGCTGCTTTATTGTGATTTGTTGTATTTCGACTCTGTAGTAACGATAAACGTATATTTATCTATATAATATAGTCCGTTCTTGTTTTTCAGCTTCCTATTTCGATATTTTTGGAAATGAGTACTTCTCTCTGGACTACTTTTGGATTATGACTTTCCATATTATTTGATTTTGATGCACTACAATTCAAAAGACGTAAGGAAATAATAAGATAAAAGGTAACTATTATATATTTTCTTCTATATTTTCTGTATGATAAATTCTCGTGTTCTTGATATAATGTTTAATATTTTTCACCGTATGTTACACAATAATCAATCATCAGATTTTTTTTCTTGTAGAAATGGAGGTTTCCTCATTTTTGTCCTTAAAGTTAATATTTACAGTGATTGTGGTATATATTGTATGGAGAATTGGAAAGTTTGTAAACAAGTACTACCAATGGCGGAGGATTACATCGCAAGTTTCAGTAATCGGGCCTCTCCATCCAATATGGGGATCATTTCATTTGGTAACTTATATTAATATTGATATTATCTGTTACATTTTTTATATACACATTTCAACTAGAAGGAATGTGATCATTTAAAATCTTCTTTATTTCAGAATCACAGTTGAGGTATTGGCTTACATGTGCAATCGTATTCAAATAAACGGTATTGACATACTATTTCGCATGTTTTCCGATCCTGAATGGAATAAAAAAAGTTTTTTCATCTGGATGTTATCATATCAAATGCCTCTTAATTTAGACATAATAAATTAATATTTTGTGAAATGTGTTCGCATTTGAATGTGGTGTTATCCTCCCATTATATGAATTTATTCGTATATCTAATTAAAGTAATCCTCATCAAGCAATATCGCTTAGAAAACTTATTTAAGCTTTTACTGGAACAAGGAAATGTATATAACTTTACTTCATAGAATTCTAAGATAAAACTCAAAACACTGCGTTTTACCTCATTCTGTAAGCCGTACCAAAGAAAGCGACGACGGTGTCATTGTATCATGCTATGCATGAGGTGCAATTTGTGAGACATTTACATTGATTGGCTGAAGAATTCGGCTTTTCATAAAATGCTATCGGGTGCTCATTTCAGTAGTCTTCCAAGCATTTTTCTTATTTGTAATGTATATGTTGGTAAGGATGATAATATTTTATGTTTTGAGACTAAAAACGTCAAATACAGTGACAAACCTGGGAAATTTAAATTCACGATAGACAAATCAACATCATACATTTGTCTTATATTCTTCAAGAAATCCTTCTTTGAATATTGCAAAAACAGATTTAACTATAAAGACTTGGGAAGATTCCCCCTTGAACTCTATATTAAATTTTATTCTATTTTGTATTTCATCAGATTAAACTCGGAAGAGATTAATCCTTCATTAAAAGAATCTTTTTTACTTACAAAATAATTTAAATGATGTTCCATGGTTTACTTATATTAAAGATATTTTGGAGGAGTTAGATATAGATCTGGATACTATTAAGGCATACTCATTTGGGGAAAATAACAAAAAGTAAAAGAGACAAAATTAAGTTAAAAATTACATATTTTTATGATAATTTATTTAAGAATAAACTAGCAAACATTGATGACAATAGTAAACTCAAGTTATATAAAACTTTAAAGCAATCATGTAAAATCTCTGAAGAGAGTCATTTATCTTCTCAAAATTTTGAATACAGAAAACTAATTACAAAGTATAGAATAAGTGACCACAATTTATTAATTGAAAAGGGGAGGTATCTAAAATTTCCGAGAGAAGAAAGACTTTGTAAGAAATGTAAAAAAAAATAGAGGATGAAACCCATTTATTATTATATTGCGATGTAAATAATGCCACACGAAAACACTCTTTTGATTTTTTGAATAATGAAAATGAAAAAATTTTAAATGTTATTTGATATAGATAAAATTAATTATATCCTCAATCCAAGCACTCCTAATCAGGTGAACAAACTAGGTTCCTTTTTAAAACAGTCAACCGAACTGAGGACAGGGGTATCTTAAATTGTTTACTTGATTTATTGTTTGAATATGTATTTTATTGTTTGAATTTTATTGTGGCACATTCATATGTATATGTATAATGGCAATACAAATATTGAATTGAATTGAATATAAAAGAGAACTAATTCAAGTGGCTTTTTTATTTCAAAGTGACTAAATCATAGACTTTTGAGTGAGAAAATTGAAGCATAAATTTAAGACTCCGAAAAGTTGTTTTTTTCTTATTTATAATTAACAAGATCTTGTTGTCTGACTGAGTATCTCTGGTTTCTCTTTCAGTTTGATGATACTAGTGGTTTTTATAAACTTGGCCAAGAGATAGTCGAAAAAGAGAAGTCGAAATTATTATGTTACTGGCAAATGTTTCTCTATCCAACTTTTAACGTCTGCCATCCGGACACAGCAAAGGCTCTCCTAAAGTCATCGGCTCCAAAGCAAGTGACCCTTAGTGGAGGATATGCAATACTAATGGAATGGATTGGTAATTTATTATCATCACAAATTATGATTTGAACAAATACATTTATGTAGAACAACAAAGGGAAAATGTTCTTTTTTGAATCTTCAAAAACATTTTTGTGGAGTGTTTTATTGCCATTTATTATTTAGAAAAAATGAAAGGATATGGAGTATATGTACATGTGACAAAAACGCACACGATACATAGAACACTCCAGTTTATCAAGGAAAGGGTTTTTATTCCTGTCTACATCTTGATGTCGCCTGAGGGTCTTCAACCAGAGGTGAACAATATTCACCCACTCAAGCGAGATCAAGAAGGCCCCTAGCGTGCACTTCAGCCTTTAATAAGGAAGGAAGATATATACATGTATGCAGCAATTTCCATTATTTCAAATTATGTCTACCCTGATAATTGTGATATCATATATATGTTACAGGGAATTTGTAAAATCAGGGATTTTGTAAAATCCCTGAAATATTTAGTGATTTTGTAAAACCACTGACCATTTTAGTGATTTTATAAAATCCCTAAAAATGTCAGGGATTTTGTAAAATCCCTGAATTCTTGTTAGGGATTTTACAAAATCACTGATTATTTAGAATGCTATTTTTTCAGGAAAGATGTTGGTGTATTTCAATAAATTTGCAGACAGAAGTCATTATTATAGGTCTTCAAAATTGAAATATATTACCAGATCTCGTAAAAAAGTATTTGCAGCCAAGTTTGCTACTCTAAATACTGTTATTTATAAATCATTAAAAAAAATATTGTGAAAACATTTCTTAACCAATTTCATTGAAATTTGCACAATTGAACTTAGAATGGTGTGCAATTTAATTGTTTATTTAGGCAATATTGTTACTCATGGTTCGAAAAAAATAAAGAATTTAAAACAATTCAAATTTTAGGTTTAACTTTTTTTACTTGTGTAAATAAAATTATGACTTCAAAATTTCCCTTTCTTGTAGATTAGGACCAAAAAAACAAAATATTTGACAATTTATGTAACAAATGCAATTTAAGATAATCATTCTGTAGAAAATGGAAAAGTCTGTTATTCACCAGTTAAATTGGTCATAGACCTAAATAGTAAAGACCTTAAATAACTAAAAGTAGTCCAAAAGTAAGTTCAGAAAGACCCCAAATCAACCAGATATTTTCATGGATTCATCTTAATAAATGAGATTTCAATTGAGTCACATTATATTCTAACCTTAGTATTTTTTCAATTTAAAATGACAATGTCTCATCACTGGCTATTTACACAAGAGACAGGAGACAGTCATATCAACTTTCACTGTATTTCCACTTTAAAAACTGTTTTGAATTTAGCTTTGCAGGATTTAATATTTCAAAATTTTAGTGCAAAATTCTTATTGCATTTGCACATTCTTGTTATTTCCCTTAACTAGACCGGGATTTAATAATACATCTTAGAAAAATGATTTATCTTTTTCAAATTTAATTCATTAGGCCATTTTTATTTCAACTTTTTGTAAAATTAAACATTTTGAAGAAAATGACCATAATTTGCTAAATATCAAATGAACATTTTTTGGAAGGGGTTGAAAAAATCGAGATCCAGGATTTTTTTTTTTTTTTTTTTTTTTTTTTGACTAAACGGTGTTGAACAGTGTGAAATGACCCATGTACAAATTTTCGTACAAGATATTAGTAGTTTCTTGTTTTCTCCTATGATAGCGATATATTTGTTTTAATACTTTTAGTTTCCCTTTCTTTCATGTCTTTCATGCTCGAAGAAGTTTTCAAGAAAAAAAAAGCTCCTCGTTTCGTAACATTGATTCCAGAGCCATATTGCATCGACCTTTAAATTCTCTGAAATTCTGAATAATTAAAAACTTTAAGTTCAGTCATATTAATAACAAATATTGAAATGTTTTTTATCTAAAGTTAGGATATTTGATAGATCTAACTTAATCAGCTATATATTTTAGACATTCTGTTTGTTATAAAATATCTGAAGATTATTTTACAAATTCCCTAAATATGACCAGGGAATCAGTAAAATGATGATTGATTTTTTAGTGATTTTGTAAAATCCCTGGTTTTAATTAGGGATTTTACAAACTCACTGGCCAATTTAGTGATTTTACAAAATCCACGAATTTTCAGTGATTTTACAAATTCCCTGATTTTACAAATTCACTGTAACATATACACGGTCACCAATCGATCTAAATCGTAACCAATGCTATGACGAGAAACAGTTTAGAGGAACGTCCGGATATGCTTTGGAGGAACCTTGAAAAATGGTAAACCAAGCTCTTTTTTTTGGTGCTTTGCTATGTTTTAAAGCACAAATTTAAAAATTAAGAATATCATCATACCCTCCGACGATTCTCTTGTAATGTTTAAAAATATCTTTTCAATTTATGGTCTAATAATCGATGTAGAACGTTTGGCAATCGGAGCCGGAATATAAGTGTTAGACCCCCTCTTACTGCCAAATGCTCTAAAGTCACGAATTAATGACAGAATGAAAAGTTATTTTGCTTCATAACATATTAATCTTAGAAGAGTATGATGCCATCCTTAATTTTTAAAATTTATACTTCATAACATCGCACGACACAAAAAAAGAGCTTTGTTAACCATTTTGTAAAGTTCCTCCAAATTATATCGGGACGTTCCTCTAATCTTATTCTCGTCATACCATTGGCTGTGATTTAGATCGATTGGTGGCTGTGTATATAAATAGCAATGAAAACATTTTCTTTTTTCAGATTACAGATACAAAACTTTACATGGACACGATTACACTAAAACCTTAAGGGTCGTCTTATATACACTGTGTACATTTGTATAAATAACCAACTTTTCCCTCTTTTCCTATGCCGGTCAGGTTTCTTTGATTTTTAAGTTATTCCCCTTAGCTACTTATGGAATAAATACGACTAACTTTTGATCACTTTTCAGTCAAATCAAAGATATATTAATAAAAATTCACTGAGGGTTCAAAATAACCTCGTGTTTCATTTTTCGGAGTACTTTTTTTAAATTACGCTTTGTCTTTTTGGTCCGGTATTCCGCATATGCCGAAAGTATTGAAAATGCAGATTTCCCTCGTTTTTCTTTGCCTTTGGTGTGACACCGTCCCAGAAGGGAGATAACTGCTACAAAAATAACTAAATTAATGCATAGGAAATGAGTTCCTTGTTTACTGCCTATTTATTATTTTTTTTTTTTCACTTAATCAAAAACAAAATACAAAAGTTCCTAGTTTCTGCATATGTACATTTCGACAAGTTATGTCTCTTCAGTGCAGATCAAAGAAAAACGTTTTGAAATCAATATTCCGAAATATGTGTGAAGGCTGATGGAGAAAAACTTACCAATAAGATCTACATAGTAATGCCAAAATCAGATAAGGACAGAACTCTGCATGAGGCAACGGCAGTAGAATACCGAAGGAACAAGGGAAGCGAAGACCACACAAATCGAAATCCAAAGAAATGGCAAAAACGGCAACAGAGAAAAACAAACACAAAACAAGGACGTGAGACAGGTACAATGCACGGAAATAAAAAGACGACACCACAAACTAAGGTACTCATAGTGTGAACTCCCATGAAAACCGGGAGTGACATCAGGTGCTCCGGAAGGGTAAGCATGTCCTGCTCTGCTAGCGGCACCCGTCACACTATCAGTGAGTTAATCCAGGGTTGATTCAAAACCGGTTATGTCAAATCCGTGAAGACGTGAAGTCTAGCTGAAAATTTCCATTTTCATTTGGGACACAGACACTTCATATCTGTCAATGATATCATGGTGACGGCCATAAAATTTGGGAGGGAGATACAACAAAATTTTATTAAATATAGATATTGCAAGTTTTCAAATAAAATCGGTTTTCGGACCAACACCGAAGTACTGGAGATATAGATTACACCACAAGATCCCGTTCATTACCGTATTATATTCACTGGAGATAGCTATATTTTAAATTTTTAATTGCGATGCTTGCCGAGCAATTTAAAATTTTTAAATTCAACTATCAAGAGTTGATAAAATATGATAATAATCGGGATAAAGTGGTGTAATCCTTTTCTCTAATGATAACTGATCAAAACCGAGAATACTATTCCAAATAGATTTGGCGGGAAATAGCACGTGGCTTTATTCAGCATACATTGAATATGAATATTTATCTAACGGGTTAAAACTGGTGTAAATTTGACATATCATAAGAGAAACTGGGTTGATGAATACCTTCGGGGTCTAACAGTCCACCCCAGAGGCACCAGCCCAGTGGTAATAGATATGTATAGTTAAATTAGTTTGTGCATATGCGCATTTAGACAACTTATGTCTCTTCGGTGCAGATTAAATTAAAACCTTCGGAAATCCATATACCGAAGTATATTAAAAAGCTGATAGAGAACAAATATGATTTGATTATGAACACAAGTTGAGAAGGCTAATATACTAATAAGACAAAATGTACAGTTTCTGAATGAATGATATCTATAAGATATTAAGTAATATTGTCAATAACTGTATAAACCACAGCCCCCTGAAATACACGACAACCGAGTATTGTACAGTTAATTAATAATAAATACTTATCTAGGTGAAGGTTTGTTGAATTCTAACGGGAAGAAATGGGAACGAAACAGGCGATTACTTACACCTGCATTTCACTTCGACATACTCAAACCATATGTGACGGTTTATAATAAATCTACTGACATATTTTTGGTATGTATAAAAAAGAACATAATGAAACTTTGCTTTTTGTTATATAAATTGATAAAGTTTTTCTTTCAGTTGCTTCAAAATGTTGCCCAAATGCTTCTTATTTATAAAAACGATGTATCAAACGATTGCTTATTTTATGAGCTTTACAACAAACCAATTTCTTTCAATTTCTATGTCCAATGCGCTCCATAGCGCCATGAAACGTACCCCTACCCCTATGGAATATTGACGAAGAATTTGATATTTTCATTGAAATAGCCTAATTGTGAAAATTGTTTTCAGTTTTTCAATTTATGTTCTTGAATAGAAAACATGGTAAAATGATGTTAACATATTTTTGATAACCAAAATTTTATTTCAAAATAATATTATATAAAGTAGGTATCAAATGAAAGCTTATTATATTTGCTTTACGACTATTACAAATAATGACCATTTTTAGGTAATATAAACATCATACATCAATTAAACTTACCCCTACCCCAACAAATTTAATCTAAAATTGTCTTTTCTCATAAAAATAACCAGAACATGCAAAATATGTGTTGTATATGACAATGTTGTATAAATTGTATCATGTTTTCTTATTTGAACAGCCATTTGTTTACTTAAACTCAAGGCTTTGCCCGAAATTGATGAAAAATGGGAATTTTCAACATTTTAGACTTGTCTAAAGTTCACTGTTAAATCGATATATATATATATATATGCTTAATCTGGAGGATATATCTGTAGATGTGCCAATTAATTGTTCTAAGTGATATAGCAGTTGCCGTAAAGCACTGTTAAGAAAAACAAGGAGTGTTCAATGTGACTATGAATACCAAAATCTTATCCCTACCCCAACAAAAAATTCCCCAAAATTGTCAATTTTTTTGTCCATGCTCGAATGAAAATAACAAGAACACACAAAATTTGTCTTGTATATGACAATGTTGCATGAATGCCATTATAATTTGGTATATTAACAGCCATTGGTGACTAAAACTCAATATTTTGCCCAAAATTTATGAAAAATTGGAATTGTTAATATTTCAGATTCGTCCAAAGTTCACTGTTTAATCGCAATATATATCAAATCTATAGAATATATCTGCAGGTATGTCTAAAGTTCACTGTTAAATCGATATATATATATATGCTTAATCTGGAGGATATATCTGTAGATGTGCCAATTAATTGTTCTAAGTGATATAGCAGTTGCCGTAAAGCACTGTTAAGAAAAACAAGGAGTGTTCAATGTGACTATGAATACCAAAATCTTATCCCTACCCCAACAAAAAATTCCCCAAAATTGTCAATTTTTTTGTCCATGCTCGAATGAAAATAACAAGAACACACAAAATTTGTCTTGTATATGACAATGTTGCATGAATGCCATTATAATTTGGTATATTAACAGCCATTGGTGACTAAAACTCAATATTTTGCCCAAAATTTATGAAAAATTGGAATTGTTAACATTTCAGATTCGTCCAAAGTTCACTGTTTAATCGCAATATATATCAAATCTATAGAATATATCTGCAGGTATGTCAATTAATTGCTCATAGCGATACATAAGTTGTCTTAAAACATTGTTTAGAAAAACAAGGAGTGTATATTTTGACTCTAAATCCCGAAAATCTTACTTCATCCCCAACAAATTTTCCCTACAATTGTCACTTTTTTGTCTTTATCGGGATCAAAATAACCAAAAATACAAAATCTTCTTTGCATATAACAATGATTTTATCATAATTTTGGAATTTTAAATCCTACTTGTCAGCTTATGGTAGATGGGTACTGCAAAATTTTTTTCCATAGATTTTCTTTATTTTCTCAGGAAAGTTTTCTTATAACATGAGCATTGAAATTAAATAATAAAAACGGGGGGGGGGGGGG
>MJUU01006675.1:149676-167429 GCA_002080025.1 Modiolus philippinarum | reverse complement strand
GCACTACGGAAGAAAAATCAAATTCAAAACTTCCCGAAGGGTTTGGTCAAGAATCATCATAGATTTCAGTAGACATCGGCAGTATCAGTGAGAGGCCAGTATGTGTGCAAAATTTCCAGGTCATTAGATCTCAAAGCTAATTTAGATCTTTCCCTCTGAAGCTTAATTGTTGTTTCCTCTACCGGATTTGACTTTACTACCGGATTTGACAGGTGTCTTATAAGAAACAGGAGATGCTAACTCTACGGGTGCACCTGATCTCACCCATGGTTTTTTTTTGGGTCCGTGTTGTTCATCTTTGTGTGTGTGTCTTCATTTTTTCTTTTCTGTGCCGTACCCATGTTGTGTCTTTGTTTTTCCCTTTTTTTGTTTCTGATATTGCCATTGTCTTTGCATAGTTCGTTTTGGATTAACGGTTCGGTTCTCAATTACTTTAACGGATGCAAGCAGGATATTCTGTCGATATCCCTTTTTACGTAAAGAATGTAAGTTACGGTCCAGCTTTTCTGGACTTTTAATCAATTTCTGGCATTTGTTAACAACATTTCCGTAAAAACGAGGATTAGAAATGCCCATAGTAATAAGCTGTTTATGAGTTACGCCATATTTAGACATTGAATGTTCATATCTATTATAAAACTTCTTAAATGTATTCAACAACTTATGAAATCTGTAACCCTGTTGTAACAGTTTGGCTATGATAGTAAGGTTACGTTCATGCAAATCGTCAAGAGTAGAACACACTCGTGCGAATCGTACCAGTTGAGAAATATACACCCCATAGGATGGAGCTAGAGGAATGTCGCCGTCAAGAAAAGGGAAATTAGTGATAGTGAAATCGAAATCATCCCGTTTATTATATATTTTAGTTTTTATTTTACCGTAGTTAGTAATAATAGTAAGATCCAGAACAGGGCAGAATTTTGAATCATTGTTAGCTTTATTTAATTTTAGTTGTTGCGGGTAAATAATGTCTACATAATCTAAAAACTGGGGATTATCAATAGTGAGAATATTGTTAATATACCTGCTGTTATCATTGAAAATAGAAAAAAGTTTATCACTGTTTGCTATTGTTTCATTTTGAATTTTTTTCATGAAGTCTCGTTCGTAACCGAAAAGAAAAGGATCTGCAATGAGAGGTGCACAATTTGTAGCCATGGGAATACCTATGACCTGTTGATAAATAGTGTTCCCAAAACGAACAAAAATATTGTCCAGCAAAAGATTGAGTGCATTAATCATATCATCACATGTCCAGGAACAATGATCATTATAGGTTATATTAGAGATGAATCCTTGCTTCTGGTAGAGCAAATGAACTGCAAACCAGAAAAGTTAAAAGACCATTTAATACGTTTTTCCAATTTGGATTTAATCAAATCATGTGGAAGGGTAGTATAAAGTGTAGAAAAATCATAATTGTCGATAGATGAGACTGATCTTTGAATTAATTGTAGTTTATCTAAAACTGCAATAGAATTATTTACACTCCAAAAGTAATTTAGAGTTTTGATAAGCTTTTTCACAGTATTTAATTACCAACTCCTTTATACAAGAAAATTAACTACTTAAATGGATGGATAAATTAGTAGTAGAACACTTACTAGATGCAGAAATAAAACGATGTTTAAAGGGATTTTTGTGAAGCTTCGGGACCTAGTACATGGTAGGTAAGATGTTATCTTTAAGTGGAACTTTAAGCATTTCTGTATCCTTATAATGTTATTTGGTTAACGTATTTTCGTCCCAGTTGGTACGTTTGAAAGTGTCTGACTTGTCCAGTTCGTTTTGTTGAACATTGGTATAGTATTTCCTTCAGACAATAGAAACGTTGTTAGAAGCCTTGTCAACACATACAAACACATATTTTTTACCAAGATCCTTCAATTTTGACTGAATTCTATTACCGACAGTTTAGGAGGTGACTCAACATAGTTATCTTTATAAAAATTTATTCTGTTGGTGACCTTGGTAATAATTCTATCTTTAACAAATTCAGTGCATGTTTGTATGCACTTTCTCGTTTGCACCATTTTTTTACAATACTTGGTTACATCGTCATTAATTATATCAAAACATGCTTACTAGTTTATTTTGAAGGTGGGCGATATGAAGGTCCTTTTCTAAAGAATTGTCGAACTTCTTTATCTACAATGATGTTAAGATTCCCCGTTAATATGTCCACATGGGTCATAGCGATATGGGGACGTGGAACAGTCTCAGCTGCTAGGGTAGTTTTTTCTCAAAATCAGCATCACAGGTGATTGAAGAGTAATTGAAAAAAATGTTTCTAGTAGGTTCTTTATAAGAAAAGGGAATGACAGGCATGTCCTGATTGTCAAAAAAGGCGGGTATCTCCGTCTATTTATATAATATAAATAAACGGAAACGTTATATAGATACACATCAGGATTTAAATAAAATATTTTATATTTATCCATGCAACCAAATTCATGCTTCACTGATCACGGCAAAAGGGTGACACTTTAAGGTTTATCCATAGGTTTAAGTTTCTTCTCTGTGAAGGATGTATGCTATTATCATTGAATTTTATTAAATACCTATTAGGGTATAATGAACAAAAATTTAATAAAAATAATCATGCAACCAACTTCATTCTTTACTGATCATGAAATATACCATTGTTCAAAACAGCTGTGAGGCGGGGCATTGTGTCCGTTAGACACATATTCTTGTTTGTCCAATGATGTTTTTAACAGAGCAAAAACACTGTCACAAAAGCTACTTATTCAGGGACTTGTTCAACCTTAGTTAATTTAATCCCCCAAAAAATTCTATGGCCGTCACCATAACATCATTGCAAGATATGACGTCCCGGATTTGACTATACCGATTTTCCTTTTTCTTCGATTGATCCACTTACAGTGTGACGGGTGCTATTCACAGAGAAGGACATGCTTACCCTTCCGGACCTCCTGATGTCGCTCTCGATTTTAACGGAGTTCACACTGATAGTGCTTTGGTTTTTTGTGTTGTCTCGCATATCTTACTGTTTAAATTCAGTTTTGTCTTCGTTATTGATGTTTGCGGTCCCGATTTGTCCTTTTCTATGTTCGAATACTACTTAAAATAATTAAAACTTTCCAAAAGTTTAACATGGTACTGTTTGAGGGTAAAAGAAGGAACACGTACCATGGATCGTTAATTGGTTATGTCTTAGGGTTAGAAAATGACATTTACCAATCAGCTATCAAAAAGATCTTTCAAAAACATTTGTTTTACTCAGAGTTTGACGGGTGCTGTTAACAGAGCAGGACAAGCTTTTATTCACACTGTGAGTGCCTTGGTTTTGAATGTTTTTTCTGTGCTTTGTGGCTGTGTAGTGTCATTGTTTTCTGTGTTCTCGTTAATTCCGTGTCTTTGGACTTCGATTTTTTTATATACCTCTCATTTGTTCCTTCGGTATTCCACTGCTGTTGTTTCATAAAAGATAAAAACAAAACAAGAACAAAGACAGGAACTCGGGATATTACCGGACTTTGTACCAGCACTAGCAAAAGCTAGCGGTAGGGTTAAACCGTTTTAGGGGTACTTAATCCTTCCCGTAGTATATCCCGTTTTCTATAGCACAAAAACATACAAATAAACATACAACAGGTAGACTACTAACTCCGAGACCACAATCTGGAAAAAGAAAGAATAAGACGAGAACGTGATTTAGAAGACGTGTCTAAGAGTGCACGCCGCTTAACTCTCGGCTAGCTCTGCTGGTAAAATACTGTCCCCCTACGGAAGAATTATCATGTATTTCATTACATCGGCAGTACCATTGAAAGGCCAATTTACATTCAAAATCTTCGCGCCATTGGCTTCCAAAACCAATCCAACGGAGTCATACAGAGTATGTTGTCAATGTTCCCCCATTACGTAAAGAATGCAAGTTATGTCCCAGTTTTTCTTGATTTTGTATCAAGTTATGGCATATTTTAACAACATTATAAAAAACCGTGGATGAGAAATGCCCTCAGTAATAAGCTGTTGGCGAGTCACGACATATTTTACGTTGCAGTCTTTTTACGTAGCTTTTGGGCTCAGATGGATGTAACCAAACCGAATGTGAAATGTTTTTAACAATAAAATAAACAAAAAAAAATTAGTACAGTGAAATGTATAATCGCTTTTAAAGTGAATGAGACACTTATTAAGACAATTATACGAGAATTGCTTTTTTTTTTTTGGATAACTGGTTTTATACTAATAGGAGTATGTATTTAAATAGTATGTGCAGGTGGTTTAGTTGACATTTTGAAGAACATAAAATGAGGAATGATGGTATGGTGCACGTGCCGACAGAATATTTTGATACTGTTTGCAACATTGACCATGAAGCATTTGTTTAAATTGAAATATCACACTACTTCCTAATATAACTCTATTGTCATTTTGAGGAAGCCAAAATGATGCTATTTTAATTTGATTCATTATCTGTTTAAAGGGAATTGCCGACAGCCAAAGTCTACTAGCGGTTTTCCTCAACACATATGCATTAACCATAAATTGATGTATAAATTTTACATGAATCGTAGAATACAAGACAAGACAATATATACAAAACAAGACAATATGTACAAGACAACATCCCACACTCACTCTAAATTAGATAACTTATATTTTAAGAATATCTCCCCAAAGAAGAATGAATATGTTTTTAGTTCAGATATTAGTACATATTAGTATTGATTTCGTATCTATTTTCCAGAATCTAGAGTAAAAAACAGAAAAGGGGATAAGAAAAAAAAACAAAAGAACAAAAATTATATTGGAGAAAACCAAACCTTTTAGTTAATTTAATATATTTAAAAGCACATCTGAATAATTCCAAATTAATTTCATCAGTTAAATCGTCACTCCCTTGTATTAAGATTTTGCATGAGTGGATAGCGCAAAGATCTTGCAATAAGGTTATATTTATGTCCGGGCAAATGATATGCTTAAAATATTTTTTTTTGCCTGAAGCTGGTGTAACGGTTACAGAATAGTAGATATTGCTCTGTAGATTCGGTTTGATTACAATTACGGGCAACATTTATTAAGCATTAAATTATATCTAAACAAATGCTGATTAAGTCCACTTAGACCCAGTCGGAGTCTGGTATGGATAATTTTTTCAAAACCATGTCCCAATAAAAAAAAACATTTCGCCGGTACTTCTTCAGTCTTTTTTAAAATTCTTTTAAGAATGGAAAGTGATTTAGCTGACAAAATATTTAGAGGAAGACTATACCAGTCCCTGATGGTTACAGGTAAAAATTAGTTATGAAAAAGTGATGTACGAGACCTTATAGGCAGCAACTGGTGATGCCTTCTAAGGTGATAATTAAGTGTGTTATGATTAATTAAAGTATATAAATTTTGGAGATAAGCCGGTGAAAGAGTATTTTAATTTTATAAAGGTATAGCAACTTCTGTCAGTAATATTTCATGTTTAGTTACCCTTATTCCCCCTGAAATAATGATACATGCACGACGCTGACGAAGATTTATATATCTTTCTAGACATTGTCTAGGCACTAAATGGCGCATTCTCATCATCATATCAAAGCGTTTATTACATCTTGGCAAACATCATTGATATGATCGCTCCATGTCATTTTGTTGTTAAAAGTTAGACCCAAATGTTTATGAGTATTTACTTTATTAAAAGTAATATTGTTCAAAATAAGTGGTGGATGAATTCTATTATTATTTCTTTTTGTGAATATAACATGTTCTCTTTTATTAGCATATTAGCATTAAAATTTAAAATCCACCGCTTAGATCTTTTATTTAAGGTGTCCAAGTCAGCATGATATGATGGTACAATTATATTTTAATTATGTCGTTATGACAGTAAATTTCTGTGAATTCAAATGTATATACATACTTTTATATCACCAACTCCAAGGAAGATATGAACAGTGAATGAAGAGAATAGTAATCATTTTGCAATATTGTCTCTAAAGCTTTATCATTACCTCTACAGAAAAAGAAGGACACTACTTGTATATTTTTGTTTGTTTAGTAGATCTGTACATATGGGGATTTTGTTCGATACTTTTGAACATCATGTCCTGTCAGTCCAACCAATGGTCAAATATTTGAAAACTGAGAAATGCAATGGCTTTTGGTACCAAAATCGTGTATTATTTTATGCCTTTAAACTTAGAAACAAATTAAAACATTTAGAAATGCAAAGAATGCACAAATACATGGGTACAAAAAAGATGCTCTTCAGTTACGATGACCTTTATTCCTTTATCAATTTCTTTCTTGTTTAGACACTTTATTAAATATAATTTTAACAATAAAGGTTGTAATACAATAAAAATGAATCAAACCAACTTTGGTTGCTAAATCAATATTGTTCATTATAATTATCTGTTCTCTGTTAAGCTCTCAGTAATTTTGTACATTTGGAGTCTTTTACCGATAAACAGTAAATAAAGACGACCTTTTCTTGCAAGCTTTTTTGTAACCTTGAACGTTACGGCACACTTCTGCTTCCGGTTCACCTAATTCTACTATTGATCTGTATCTTGAATACTCATCAATGTCTACGATCATGTACTTTGACGAAACTAAAACCATTTTATTGTCACGTGTTAGTGAGGCCAAGTCCATTTTATGTCTAAAATAAAACTAAGATTATTCAATCAAATACCTTTACACTTTGATAGGGTACTATTTAATACATTGACTGTGCTATTGAATGCTTATATATTTCTAATTGGAAACAACAAAATTGAGGAAAATTCGTCATTTAAATGGTAACAATAATGTACTGCATGCTAATAATTCTCCGTCTCTTTTTTCAAATTGCCAAATCTACAAATCTTGATATACAATGTATTATCATATTTTTCTCTAGGCAGTGTTGGTAGTTGTCCATGATAAATTAATAAGATTTATTATTCATAAAAGCCAGATTATCAAGTCGAAATTATCTTTGGAACTTACCTTGAATTTTCAGGATTGTTATACTTGGTAAATGTAGACAATTTCAATGGTTTAGAATGCTGATACAACAGAAAGTATACTTTATTATCGGTACTGGAGGTCGGTAGTGGTCCCTCGTACTCTTTTACAGTTATGCCCTTTGACACGTCTCCATTCCGGATATTACTGACTAACCAATTGGTATAAATAGTTGCCTCCGAATCCGATTCCTTGGTTTCTGTATAACCAGTTACCATCATCAGTGTGGTATAACCTGCCATGAAGACAACTATACTTACTAGACAATTTGCAAAAATGTATTATCGTCGTAGTCGCTAAATTTATCTCGGATTTCTACAAAGTTTAGGTTTTAAATATGTCAAACAAACTAGATAGTAGACATTTTTTTCCAGAAATGTATATCATGTCGAAGATCATAATCAACCAAATTTCCTACTTCATATTTTGAAAATTTTTGTTAAAACCATGTGTTAAGCCAAGGAGATTCAGACGTTTACTTATTTATCTTAATTTTTTATGATGTATTTATTTGGTCAATTTTACTCTGTCAGGAAAACCAAGTAACAGCTCATGTCATATATGTTTTACTTATTGCTGAAGTTGCATGCTATTTTTTTTTCTATTCTGATGGTTTTGCATGAATCGAAAACTTGATCTTAATTAAATCTTTAAGATTTGATTAAGATCAAGTCTTCGATTCATGCAAATCCATCAGACAAGCATTCTTGCACTGACACCACGCGGTCTTATGTCATTAAAAACAATTCACTTACAAATTACTTGAACAAAATGTATAGATAACAAAGGACAAAGTGGAATATTTTGCATAAAAATCCAAAAATCCACTAAAACGATTTAGTTATTTTTAAATGAAATACCTTTCTTTTTTAATCCAAACTGAGTTCCTTTCCAAGTAACTTTTGGAATACTGGATGATCGCACATCTGCACTTCGAACCTTTACATCTACTTCGGCGGGAGGTGAAAACACTTTTTGGCTGAGAAGAAATAAAGGAATGAAGTTTAAATTTAAACAAGAGGCTCTCTAGAGCCTGTATCGCTCACCTGGGTCATGGCTGACACAATAAGTCAAAATAATCGCAACGTTTAAGGTTCTCATTTTCAAATTTGTTTATTAATGTTTAAGGGTCTCATTTTGAAGTTTGCTGATGTTTATTAATGTTTAAGGGTCTCATTTTGAAGTTTGCTGACATTGTATTATCCAAAATTAAACTATGTTCCCCACTGGCAGCTATTTTTGACGGGGCGTAGACCAACTGTCACCTTTCTTGAAGAAGACCATGTAAGGATCATTGTGCCTCACTTTGGTTCCAATTGGCATAGTATTTTCAGAGGAGATCTTTAAATAATTTACCATGGGGTCCAAGGTTAAACAATGTTCCCCGCTGACTGCCATCTTGGATGCTATGCAGACATCCAGACACATTTTACGAAGGGGACCAAGTAANGACCATTGTGACTAAGTTTGGTTCCAATTAGCCCAGTATTTTCAGAGGAGAAGATTTTTGCAATATTGTCCAATTTTGGACAAAGTTCCCCGCTGGCGGCCATCTTGGATGACGTGCAGACTTGCCAGACAAAATTTTCAAAGGGGACCACCGAAGGACTATTGTGACCAAGTTTGGTTCTAATTGGCGCAGTAGTTTCAGAGAAGATCTTTGAATGCTTTCCCATAGGGTCCAATGTTAAACTGCGTTCCCTGCTGGCGGCCATCTTGGATATGATGCAGACTTGTCAGACACTTTTTTTTTAATGGGGCCACCTAAGGACCATTGTGCACAAGTTTGGTTCCAATTGGCCCAATGGTTTCAGAGAAGATGATATTTGAATGAAAAGTTTACGATGGACAGACCACTGAAGGCAAGAAGATCACCATGGCAAAGCCATGCAGGTCAGCTATAAAGTTATACAGTCATTGAAGCATAGATGCAACTTCACTATTAACTGAGAAAGATGTTTGCATTGTGGGCAAACAAACATAACTAAATGATACAATATACAGTTATATACAATTATTATTAAATTGTGAAATAAGTATAGTTTATGAAAGTATTTTTGCAAAAAAATGTAAAAATTTGTACAAAACACTTTTTTGCTCTAGATTATGTAACAAATAATTATTTCTAATAAAGTGATAGCAGGCAATTTCTCTAAAACTTGAAAGAGAAAAGTAAGCAAAAGAAGATTTGAAAGCAGAATTTAAAGGGAAATAACCCATAACCATATGGCATTGCAAATTTTTTTTTTTTGGTGAAAAAAGTCAATAACTACAACACAGGCAGTTGGATTTTCTTCAAAATTGCAGAGTTTGTAGATCTTGATATGCTGAACATTTTTCAAATTTACACTTCACCTCTTTCTGTTACAGTTTTTGAAATAAAAAAAAAGTTCTTGCTAAGGACCACTTTCGACACCAGTTTTGAAGTCGAGATGTCATTTTGTAAATGGCAGTCAACAAATAATTTTCAACATCGGTCATTAATATCTGCTTGGAAATCAAATTTCATTGAAATCGGACAATGTTAAATTTTTACCGCCTTTTTTGGCGGCCATTTTAAAAATGGCGGTCAACGAACAATTTTTAACATCAGTTTTGAAGTTACGACATCACGACCAATTTGGAAACCAAATGTCATTGAAATCGGACAATGTTGAATTTTCCCGCCTTTTTGGTGGCCATTTTGAAAATGGCGGTCAAGGAACAATTTCAACATAAGTTTTGAAGTCGCCACAGCATTGCAAACATTTCATCAATTTACACTTAACCTTCATGTTCTAAAGTTTCGGAAATAAAAGATGAAAAATAAGAAAATTTTAAAAATTCGGTGAAAAAAGGGCAATAACTCCTACAAGGGTTTATGGATTTTCTTCAAAATTCAGGGTGGGTAGATCTTGATATGCAGAACATTTTTTCAATTTACACTTGACCTCTATCTGTTACACTTTTTAAAATAAAAAATAAAAAATGTATAAATTTTGAAAATTTTACGGAAAAGGGCTATAACTCTGAGACGCTTTTTCCGATTTTCTTCAAAATTGCAGGGCAGATAGATCTTGTCATTCTGAACAATTCTACTTTTGTCAGATTTTTGATATCTGCAACGGTTTTGAAGTTATTTGCCAAAAACAGCAATTTACCTCTATGTTCTATTTTTAGTAACAGCGGCCATGTTGTTTGAACCTCGAACTAACCGAACACATTTTTTAAACTACATACCCTGGTGATGACCCAGGCCAAGTTTGGATTAAATTGGCCCAGTGGTTTCAGAGGAGAAGATTTTTGAAGAAAAGTTTACCACGGACGGACGGACGACGGACGACAGACGACGGACGACGGACGCCAAGTGATGGCAAAAGCTTACCCTGGCATAGCCAGGTGAGTTAAAAAGCTAATAACTGAAAAATTTTATTCAAAGTAATTAACAAATAATGTTCTTTACTCCAAGTCATATGTTTTTAGAAAATCAAAATAAAGAACTATGACAAACAAATTTACTTATTTTCACGAAGATATGGATTGATTGATGTATGAAATAACTGTGAATAAACACCGAACTAATGTAAAAGATATTCAACTATTGATTCTCGTTTCAAAGTGATTTGTTGCTTTTAACTATTATGTATAATGAAGAATACTAAGAATTACTTTGTTCATGGAGACTGGTTCATATGGCACTTCTAGGACAAAACATAAAGGGAAATTACTAAGCGCAGTTTAAACAAATACTGTCGAAGATATTTGAAGAAGGCTGAATACATAGCGGAAAAAGAAAAATGCATCTAAGGAAAAATATATGCATTGCTATGTTGCATTTCATAGTGATACCTGCAATCAACATAAATTATCAACATTATAAACACTACTTACGAATAGGAGTAAACTTTGCAGCATGATACAAATGTGATAGTCCCAGGAGAATACTTCACATACAACTGAAACTTGGATTTAGATGGCTTTAACTGTGCATATTCCGATTCCTCATTGTCGTCCTCAACTGAAGTCTGTGTTTCCTCTAATTAAAATGTATAAAATTATAATAATTTTGTATTATTAATAATATTAATATAGCCATTGTTAGTTTTAATATTTAACGCTATTGTTACCATGTAAACATCCATTCCTGCCTTGCTAGATTAGGTACAAATAAAATGAGTTTTATAAGAACAAACATATCAAGCAGGTTGGGAAATCCTGAATTATATAAATTTTTGCATTTGTTGTTATGTTTATGACGATTGCACGCAAATCACCATTAAATAAAAGTAATGAATAAAAAAAAATAGAAAACATAGATGATGTCTTTGGTTTATGCGTCATTGTAAATAATTGGTGTGATAAAACTTCTTTAAAATCAAAATATTGTAAAACATACATTAAACAATTATGTTAAGATCTCAGTTTTCTTAAAATATTTAATTCTTATTGTAAAAAGCGATTAAAGAAAAATAAATTGGCAATGGTAAAAGACTTTTCTCACACATTTATACTAATTATTGGTTTGCCGATTCTCATCACCGTTTTACCCCAAAAAGTGCAATAATTTTTATACATAAAAATAGTAATTAGATATGTAAAAACTTCTTCTGAGGTTTGTTAGGAAATAACAAAAAACCGAAATTACTGTCACAGTGAATTCATTTTCTGCATATTGCAATTTCGACAACTTCTGTCTTTTCAGTTACATTTGGAAGCCAATAACCCAAATTGTGTAAAAGCTAATATAGACCAAATAACCAATAGGATCTAAATAGAAAAGCCAAACCCAGCAAAGGAAAAAAAATTTTTTAAATTGAGATATTGCATATTTCTAAATATAATGGAGTTTCTGGGCAGCACCGAAGTACTGGCTACTTAGTTAAAGAATTTAATGAATACACTCGGGGACTAACAGTTCAACAGCAGAGGCATAGGTCCAATGGTAAAAATTAACAAAATACAGAAGTTACTGTGGATTTTCTCTTTGCATATGGCCATTTCGACAACTTATTTCTCTTCAGTGGAGATCATAGCAAAGCATAATGCAAAATATGTAAACGCTGATTGAGAGCAAATTACCAATATTATCTTAATAGATATGCAAAACGCAATATTTAATTCAGTAACACAAATAAGAGAAACATGTGGAAGAATGTAATGGAAACTTACAGACCAACATATAAATTTTGTCTTCAATCCAAAAATACAATATAGGTCAAAACAGACAGTTATATGATGGTTTTGTTGACATTGAGTAATTACCTTGGAGTTCATCACAGGGAATACCTTCCGGCCACCTTAAACCATATTTCACTAAAGCTGTTGCACATTCGCCTTGCACCTGTTCACAGATCTGTCGTGTGGGCAGCACTGCTGGCTCATCAGGGTTATTCAAATTACATTTAGGAGCGTAAAAAGCACAAAAGAGTTCCTGTAAATGAGGACTGCACTCCTCTTTAAGTAATGGAAAGTATTTCTGCAACTCAATCCCAGCATCCTCTTGTTTGGTATGGCCGAATATATTAGGTATCATTGTCTGTGTATAACCAGTATTGAGACACATTGGTATAGTCAGTGGCTCACAAATTTCTGATGCTGTCATTCTAAATATCATACTCACACAAATCGTGTATTTAATTAAGGCATGCATGGTTGTTAAACGTAAAACAACAAACAACATGGTCTACTGTGTAAACGATACTACGACGTTCTTATATACCAGTGATGTTTATATACAGAAATATCACATTCTTTGACGTTGTTGTTTGTCTCTTAGTTTAAGATATCTATATTCGGAAGGGCATAAAAACCGTTATTGTTATTAAAATATTTACTGTTTGATTGGATCATTTATTTGCAAAAATGTTTTTATATGTTCATGTTATTGTAAGTCATACTTTTAGGCATTTTGCAAGCCAATAAATGTTAGAATGGTCAGGCGATATGGGTTCTACACAAGCGAAAATAAATGATCAACCAAAGCATCAGGAAGAAAGGAAAATTAAAGACCAAATCATTACTTCCACTTACTCCTTAAACACTTTTGGATTCGGGTGATCCGAATAACTTAATACCGAAGTTACTGTAAATTTAAATTCTGCATATGCGCATTTCGACAACTTATGTCTCTTCAGTGCAGATAAGATATTTATCACAAGTTTTAGTCAGTGGCATAATTGACAATAGTTAGGATATCTGTAAACTATTTGAGTTCTGTAGAAGTACATAAAAATTTCGTTCATGCAGTGTTGTCAAAGTATAGGCGGTAATTATTGCAAGAGGTAACCAATAAAAAAATCTGAAGCTGAAACCTGATACATTGCTCACACAGCCCTAAAAGGGTATTTCAGTATGACTCCAAATAGATGAATATTTAAAAAAAGGTTCCATTCAGCTTTCATCATAGAAAGCTTAATAGTGTCATAATCGTTGTACCTGGCTGCCTTAATTGTGATCCATTAACTTAACAATAGCAATGAATAAGTAGACTTATTCAGTTCTTTCAGTCTCATTTCTCACAACTGACTCAATCCTGTTGCTTTTTTTTATTTATCACATTGGCTAGGGGGAAGGTTTGGGCCAAATAAAACCAGTTTTTACCCCGCCGCAGCAGGTTTGCGTCTGTTTTAAGTCTAAGTCTAAGTCTAAGTCTTTTTTTTCTATTCAATTGATATTCAATGTATTTATATATATTTGTGAACGTGAAAGCAACCCATAAAGAAGACAATTTTTCTTCTTTTTTATTACCCCTATCATAAAATTGTTGCTTAACTCTGTGCTTTGATGACAACTTAATATATATAAACTTTTATACGATAGATATTGCCCAACGTCCTTGCAAAACATGTGGTGTTACATGTAGTAAATACTACTATTTACACTGGTTGTGCACAGATACAGGGGAAAGAATGCTGAAGGTACTCTTTTTCTTAAATCATTATTGTAACTCCATTAATTTCAAACGTAGAAGCAACCTTACTGGGAGGATAAGGGAAATAACCGGATTTTTAAATAAATTGTATATTGAACCGTTTATAGCTTTGTGACATCTTAGTATGACTTCAATGTCAAACAAATGTCTTTTACGATTGAGGACTTGTACATTTATATTTAGCTATTGGCCTGTTTCCATCACTGCAGTTCATTAATCACAAGTATAAATATACCGGCAAACGAATATCAAGGCAACATTCTTATTAAGGAAGCTTGAGAATCTAAGGTCCAAAATACATGGCAATATGATGATAATGAAAGCAATAAGCACATTGTTACATTCAAGAAACAAATGGGTGTAAGATAATAAAATCAACGAAGTCAAAACGTTGGACAGAAGTTCAAACAAACGCCAAAAAACATAATTAAAGCAAAAGCATTGTAAAATCCCACAGAAAAAACTGAAAATATTAGGTAGTACTTAATAACTGATAGTTTTTGTGATGTATACACAAATTCCCAAACACGAACTCTCATATCAAACTTGCGAAGTCTAAATATCTCTTTGTAATGTTTCATAATATTTAGATCACTTCCTAATTGTCCTGTCTTTTTTGGGAAGTATTTCCAAGGCAACAGCCGACATTTTGAAAATGTCATCAATAATGAAAGGATATGAAGTTAATGCACATGAGACAAAGTCTGTACAAATACATAGTTAAGGAACAACGCTTTAAGCCTAAATTCATATTCATTGATCCCATAAGACCTTCCTTTAATCTTTCATTATTTTGGACAATTTATAGTTTGATGGTCTGTTGACGTTTCAAAGCTACCTTAATTTAGTGCATTTTATCTTGCAAATGAAACGAACTTTACACTCCCCAAACAAATGTTCCAAAGGCAATGGAAATCTTCCAAAATTGAAAGCTTTAATCATTTCGTAGACTTCACTGTGAAAATATAAGATATGAATTCAAAAACAAAATAAGAATGACAATACTAAGACGGGAAACAAAAATTATTTCATTAAGGGGGCAAATTAATAAAGAAAGAAAAAATACATACCCAGTAAGTTGTAGGGACTAAATCTAGCTAAATATAAAACAAAACAGAAAATGCAATCGACTTCTGCATCTTAGATAAAAAAAATAGAACCTCATATTTTGACATCTCAGTACAAAATATAGAATGGTGGAAAACATATACTGGACATATTTATTATATTTTCTCCAAAAAATGGAGTGCGCAATTCAAAATAAATAAATGAATCCAAAATTATCTTCTTATCGGACTCATCGTCCTTTTTAAGGAAAATTTCTCCGATTATGACAACTACAGTTGGCAGTATTATGAGGAGCGTGCTTTTGTTTATCGGTTAACGAAGTACGTTTCCAGGGCTCCATTACATTCGTCTGAGAAATATTTAACACCATTACAGACTTCTATTTCCGATCCCCCGTACTCATTCACTTCTCTGTATCGTACATATTCGTCAATGTCTATTTTCATCTTTGCTGTAGCTGTGAGATGAAATTCGTTGTTTTTGAAAAGCTGGTCTACATCAAAACGATATCTGAAAAGGGAAAGTGTAAATCTTGAAAGCACGACTGCCCGGTAGTAAGTTTAAATAAAATATGAGCAAATGAGCTTCATAAAATACGTACACGTGATAAAATATGCATGAAAGTGGGGTATATTATTTTGTTTAAATGTCAGCGGAGAGTTTCTTACAGCAGCTGCTAGACAAATTCTACAATATAAATTATTTTAACAGTCTTTTTTGCGCGTTGTGATTTTATTTTTAATCAATGTACTCTTTGTGCTACATTATTAGACATTCTTAAATAATAATCCGATCTGCTTTTGGTCCTATAATATTACTTTAATATCAACATATATTCGGAAGACTGACAGGGTATTTGAATTTTCATGGAATGTAATTGCCTTGCTTTTACCATGTATTTGAAGAGACTTTGTCTCATGTACATTTATTCCATATCCTTTCATTTACCATCATGGAAATTGACAAGTCATTGCATGAAAACAACATAACTTCATTTCATCAGGGCTGTTAACCGGAACGAAAATGTAATTCGGTTTACAGACGGATTATATAGCGTTACATACCCTGAATGATGATTATATTTTATTCAGCTTCGCCTTAGTAAATATAACTAAATACCCAGGGTATGTAACGCTAAATACCCCGTCAGAAAATTGAATAACATATAAAATAAAATTGGCGTAGTAATAAGAAGACGGTAATTCAGATTCTCCGAGAACTTCAACTTATTTTAAGCAGACATTTTCCTTAGTATCATGCCTGGGTGAGTTTTCAGATATTTCACTATGATCTAATAATCGGAACTTCAAATGTGTCTATGCTACTGAATCGAATTCTGATACAGTACTCACTCTTAAAGATTTTTCTCTTATGATGCACGCTTATTATCTATTCTTTGCACGAATAGTTATTTGTGGTACATAACGAGACTTTGAAGCTGGAGTAGATATGAATTTGTTGAATCGCTTTTACAGGAATTTCATTGGTCGAGCGCCAAGTAATAACACATCACGCGTGATGTGCTATTATTTTTTCGACGTTTTTATTGGATGACTGTGAAATCTCGTTAGCCGTTAGCCTTGGTTAGCGTTACCTAGCAACGTTGATGTTTGAAACAGAAACAGCAGTTCGGCACAAAATATTATGAAAATCATAAGAGAAATAGTTTTAACAACTCGAAAGAATTGTATATCACTGGATATCAACTCTAAGAGTCAAAACACTTCTAAACTCTTGGGTATACAGAGAATTACTGTTTTAAAAGAATTACTGTTTTAAAAACTTTGGCCCTCCCAATTTTTGTACAGTGTTATACCGTGTTACCGACCCCCCCGGTTCACATATTTAAAGAAATTCAAGATACTTTTTTTAATTTTCTATGGGATGGCAAAAAAGACAAAATTAAAAGGAATTTTATTATTAACGGGTATGAGAATGGAGGCTTGAAGATGCCACATATAGCATCGTTTTGCTATGCATTAAAATTTACTTGGCTCCATAAACTTCTTGATCCTTTTAATTTCTCTCAATGATCAATTTTACTGTTGGGACAGGTCCAAAAATAGGGTGGTGATAAGATATTATATTATAATTAGGAAGGATTAGATATCCTGGCAAGAAAATTAAATCCTTTTTGGAGGGATATCCTTGTTAACTTTTCTAAACTGAAACAACATGTTAACTGTACAGAGGCTGTTGATATCCTGAGTCAACCAAGGGCTTATTCAAAGAAAACAAAACATTTAGCCCAGTCCTTTAATTTCAGCTTCCGCTACATAGACGATGTGCTTTCTCTTAATAATCCTAAATTTAAGGATTATTTACATCAGATCTATCCAAATGAGCTTGAAATTAAAGAAACAACTGAAACACCTACTTCAGCTTCGTACCTAGATCTTTTATTGTATATTGACGAAGATGGACGTTTGAAATCTAAGCTGTATGACAAGCGAGATGATTTTAATTTCCCCATTGTGAACTTTCCCTTTCTTAGCAGCAATATACCTACCTCTCCAGCCTATGGAGTGTACATTTCACAGTTTATTCGTTACTGTCGAGCTTGTAGTTTGTACAATGATTTTTTGAACACAGCAAAAGCACTGTCCCAAAAGCTGCTTAGTCAGGGATTTGTTCAACCTTTGTTAATTTCATCCCTCAAGAAATTCTATGGCCGTCACAATAGCATCATTGAAAGATATGACGTGTCAGTATCCCAAATGAAAGTGGACATTTTCAGCTAGATTCACGTCTTCCCGGATTTGACTACCGACTTTGACATTTTCCCGGATTGAATCAC
>MJUU01006675.1:133763-144145 GCA_002080025.1 Modiolus philippinarum | reverse complement strand
ATTCGGCAGTTACGCTAAGTACCAGTGCTTCAAAATTCAAATTCAGACCTGGAAACAAGATTACAATTAATGGAGAGGAATTTTGATTCGATGATACATACACATCATGCCAAAAAAAGAGACGAGGTGTTCACACCTAGGTTTCAGCAACAGCAAAAAGTGGTTTTACCGTAGTTTTTCTGTCATGAAATTGCTCATTTTGTCTGACAGCAAACGTCTGAAAATGGAAAATAATCCGAGTAATGATATTTGTTATGCATTTGGTGTGAAAAAAAGAAAAATGTATTGTTTACTGTTTCTGTTTGGTTTAACAATTCTATTTATTTTATTCGTTAATATTTTACATTTAATAGGTGATCTGACTCCCTTTCCGGAGGTTCTAATCCTTTAGTGGCATTTGTCACGTGGAAGGAAAGTCGGAGATCCTTTTCTCTGCAATCTACTTTCTTAGTTAAACAACTTAAATGATTTTGTCTCTTGTTGGGGATATGTGTATACGAAAATTATATTTCATGTTATATTTTCTTGAATCGGAAATGGATGCAGGTTTCAGTCAGTTTGAATCAAACGATCAGTGAGACGGGGGAAACTTGGGTTACTTACAGAGGAAGGGTTCTCCGGCCTCTTCATATCACAAGCGCAGGAGAAGTAGTTAATTTGATAAGTTTGATCTAGATAAAAACTCTTCAGAAATCCTGTTTTGTTTTCGGGCAGTTAATTTGCACTTTGTTCTGTTTTCAAAATTGAAAAAAATGTCTTTGGTATTTTGAACAGTGCATTTTTCATTTAAAATAAATTTCCTATATTGTCCTATTGTTTGAATACAGTTTGTACGTAACCACATTTAATGATATTTTTCAATAAAAAATTTGTATTTACAGCAAACCTACTTCATTTATTTACTGTATGGATCTTCCTGAAAACGAATTGTAAAAGTACAATATAAGATGACAACATCTTAAACATGTTAAAAAATTATTCTTTCGCATTTTCAAAGATATTTCTGGTGGCATTTGACTTTTACGTCACACTAAAATTGATTTTGTCATGTTTGAAAGTGCACAACTGATATTTCCAATTGTCATCCCTTAGATGAACGACGCTAAACAAAATGGTATGGAGAACATATACATGATACAGAAAATCTAATAAATTCGTGATACAAATCATATTAAATCACTATTTTGGATATCATGCAAGCTAGAAACAATTCAGCACTTTGAGTTTTAATTTAGGGTTTCTTTAACGCCTTGTTGGATGGTTGGTATCGAAATGAGTTTTAAGGAAAGGTATAAAGCGAGCTAGATTTTTTTTTTTTAAATCGGGAATCTTTTCAGTTTGGTTTTCTCAACAGTTCACTTCAAAGGGTTTGTAAAGTCGCTGTAAAAATATATATAAAAAAAAACAAGAAGTTGAAACCTAAACATGCAAAATTGAATGAGTTAGTGTTGGGAATTAGTTTTGGGGATGAGTTTTGGTTATGGGGTTTTAGGAACGATTTGTGAATGAGGTGTTCTGTTGGTCTTTGAGTTCCTAACAGACAAGGATATTCTATGCGGACCAAAATTTTATACCAAAACTAAATAAGTATTCAGTTACTTAGAGTGAGATGGTGGTTTGGATATTGTGATATCCTAAGCGACATCTCGCGAGAAGTAACGAGAATACGTAATCAATCTCATTCTTCGAGCTGCATTCAAGGGAAAAGTTAGTTTTCTCTCAGAATTGGAATATCGATTCTGTAGAAAAGATATGCAGTCTTGTCTTATAGGGATTTTTTCCACGTGCATTTACTCGATATCCATTTATTTGTTCATTGTATGTTAGATTGAAACACCCAAGCACCAATAAATTTATGATGACTGTAAACTTCAGACATGAGCAGTGGCTGCATGAACAATACTGGAAAACTGGTTCACAAAATATTTTCCCCACCCTCCCACCCAGTTTTGTTTTTAGATTTCTTACACTCTTTGAAACTGAATGCTCCCCAAAATTTTATGCCAAAACTAAATAAGTATTCAGTTACTTAGAGTGAGGTGGTGGTTTGGATATTGTGACGTACTTAATACTTTTGAAGTGGCTTAGTTCATTCCGAGCCTCAGGATGCTATCCATTGGTCTCGCAACATATATACACAATGCTTTACCCTTTTACCCAAATGTCTTATATATCTATCATGTATACTTACCACTTTTTCAATCACTAACAGAAATAACGAAATATCAGAATTAATGACAGCAAATCTAAACACCTTAATGCCTTTCTTTTCACTTTCTCATGATGGAGGTAGACTTTTACTTGAACGAAAATTGTTGTAATTTTTGTTTAAATGGTTATTCCTGTCAACGTTTGCACTGATTTGTAAGCAAAATGAATTTTACATCAGTAGAGCTAAACTTTTAAAAGTTAGAATTCAACAAACAAGCGCAAGTAATGAAAATAACCACAAGCAAACCTGGGCAGTTAATAATAGTTTTTGGTATTTATTTTTAAGAATTTTAAGTGTTGAACTTGTTTATAAACAAACAACAAAATACCGAACATACTGTGAATTTAGTTTCTGCATATGCGCATTTCGACAACTATGTCTCATCAGTGCAGATTAAATCAAAACATTTGGAAATCCATAAACCAAAATATGTTTTAAACCTGATGGAGAACAAATTACCAAAAGGATCTAAATAGAAAAGCCAAAATCAGCTAAGGACAGAGCTATGCAAGAGGGAGATACTCCTTAGTTTTGAACAAAATTTTCCTAAATTCACAGTAACTTCGGTATTTAGTTATTAGATATTACAAGTTTTCAAACGAAATCGGTTTTCGGGCCAGCACCGAAGTACTAGCTACTGGGTTGGTGAATACCCTCGGGGACTAGCAGTACACCAGCAGAGGCATCGGCCCAGTGGTAACAAACAACAAAATACCGAACATACTGTGAATTTAGTTTCTGCATATGCGCATTTCGACAACTATGTCTCATCAGTGAGATTAAATCAAACAATTCAACAATTAGTATAATGATGATTAATTTATTCTGCATATAGAACATATACGATACAAAAGAAACTACTTTAATTGCAAATTTTATATTAGATTTGACTTTATTACAACACAGTTAGGTATTGCTATTCACGCATTTAAAAAAGGAAGAATTAAACCTCCTTTCTTGGGGTACTTTTCGGTGAAAAGAAAAAGCCAAATACATACTACTCAGACCCTGATTTGTTGTGGGTGTTGTAAAATTACAATGTTTTACGTACATTAGGCTAAATTATTGATATAAATTTTAAAATCTTTGGAGTTTTCCTGATAATATTGTCTCACTTTTCAATAATTTAAAACAGGTTATGTTCTTACTGAAGAGAGTTTAAATATCCAAAAGTAATTGATTTCCATGATCGTTTTGACTGGTCTCACATGTTTACTTATAATACTTTGAGTTATCTTTCTTGATACAGTAAAATCATTATTTATACATAATGATTATTGTATGAAACATTCATGATTTGTTAGGTTAACGAGTGTTCTTTTGCATCTCCATAAAATTCCGGGAAATAGGGATTTTACGGGAAACGTTGCATATACCGTAACTTGACAACGGCGCATGACGTCCCAAACGAAAAAAAACAGTGCATAAAATTATGTTACTAAATCATTTTGAAATCATGATTTGGAAGGCATTTAGTCGACACGATTTTATAGCTCATTTGCATGGGAAATTTTATCACAATGAAATCACATTCAAATCACTATGAAATCAGAACAAAATCATGAACAGAATCAATATGAAATCAGAACTAAATCATCAAATCTGAATCAAATCAGAATAAAATCTGAATAAAATTGTTACTGAATCATAATCAAATCACTACCATATAAATAATAGGGTATTGGAGAAATGTACAGGCTTTTGTTAAAATGACTATTTTTGTTGACTCCTGTATTATCTGTCAGTGTCAGTAGCCTAGTTAGTTGAGTGTACCAGCTTTTGATTGATATGTATTGAGTCTTTACAACGATTAAAACATAGCTCAAATTTCAATTCATTTCGACGTTCAAAAAAAGAAAAAATTGACAAATATAAATCTTTGTATTCATATCATTGTTTTTCAACATAATCTATTTCGAATACCAGTAGTATAAACTAAAATTAAGTAATAGAAGATATTTTCTTCCCTTTAAAATGATATTAAAATCATATTATTTTTCCTGTTATAATGCTTTAAAACAAACTGAATATATTATGTGAATTCACAAGGAAAACAAATCATATATTCATATCTTTATTACTGGCACCTACTTTATATATGATGCATCATCTTTGTCTTTCATACTTTTACATCCAAACAAGACAAAAGTAAACAGGAAATGGAGCCAATTTTTCTTTTTCAAACATGATCACATGGCTTTTTAATCAAATCATTCAAATGCTTGCAAGAAAGCATAAAGCATGTATTAAATGCATCTGGGAAAAAATTTTAAAAGACTGTGTAAATCATTAGAGTATAAAATTGTTACAAAATCATCTCTCAGAGAGTATAAAATCGTAACAAAATCATCTCTCTGCAATGATTAAGTCATCAAATTGTTACCAAATCGTATTTGAAAACACACAAGTTATCAAATTGTTATCAAATCAAGATGTTACAACACTTAAGTTATCAAATCATGTTGAAATCATTTTGCATTTTTGGATAAGATATCATATCATTACTAAATCAGAACCAAATGATTATCAAATTGTGACCTGGACCAAATCGTTATGAAACCACTTTCAGTTGATGCTTGTGTTATGATTTCACTCAGATTTGATAAATGAATCGTGATAAAATCATCTTAACAAATTGTGTATACATGATTTAGATGTGATTTGAAAGTGATTTGGTGAATAATATTTTGTTTGGGGTTGGAAACATTACTCTGGAAAACAAGAAATTCTTGGGCTAAATTACCCAAGCCCACCCGTGGTGCTATTTATCTGGACCATTAACTGACTGATGGTTATTAAAGAGAATTTCTGTTTTGGCAGGTTAATCAGCTGGAAAATTTCTCTCCGAGAGATACCTTTGATTTTGCATGGGTAGGGTTTCCTTCGAATGATTTGAATCTTACGTATTTTCCGTTTTTCTGACCATTTGTAAAGTATGGATTCAATATTTTAATTACTGTTAAATATTTTGGGTTGGATTTAACCTTATTTTACTAGATTCAGGTCTGTTTAGTCATCACCAGCGATGAAATTCGCGACTGGGTAAACTTAAATCTAGACCTTAATGTAACGTTTCTATAGTTAGAACCCGGGGTTTTCCTCCTGTTCAAAGTGTATTTAAGTCTTTGAGATTCAATTATTATTGTCATTTAATATTAATTGTACTGTTTGGGCATTTTACTGAATTGTCTGAATATTTTATAATATGTTAATGATATTGCAGAATAAACATTCAATTTTTTGCTTATTGTTTTTGATAATTGAATCACCGCTCGGATTCACATTTTTTAAAAACTGGTGGCAGCCAGCTTACCTATACCTGACTTGATATTAAAACAAAAGTTTAAAGATACATTAGAGTTTTTTTTCAGCAAAGAGAATTATTATTTTTTTCTAAGTAGTGAAAGCTATATTTATGAAGTAGTGAAAACTACATTTTTTAGTAGCGAAAGCTATGTTTCTAAAGCAGTGAAAACAACAAAATTTTGAAATAGCGAATGCTATGTATTGATTGAGTAGAGAAATCTACATACTTGATGCAGTGAATGCTACAAAATAGTACTTGTTATTAGTTGAAATTGGATGATTTTTTTTATATTGAGCAGTAAAATCGCTCATATGGCTTAGTCCTTTGACAAGTTTCGCTCAGGGCCCAAAGTCTGATAGGGGAGGCAATTTAAGCGAAATTGTGAGTTTTCTGGAACAAGTAATATAAATTCCGAGTTTGATCTTGAAAATCAAGTAAATCAATTCCACACAAGATATCTAGAAAACAAAAGTCGGAGTGACAGTGCACTCAGTATAAATGAGGAGGTAAGAAGTCACATGGCAAGGAATGAACCAAATGAATTGTTGACAGAAAATACCAAATTAAAGATACAGGTATCAAATTTAAGTTCAAAGTTGATTCTCTATTAGATCAGAACGTCTGATATTGCTAGGTTGAAACCAGAGCTAGAAAGCACAATTAGTGACTTGGACAATACAAGGTATGCACTTGAATATACAAAAGATGAGTTGTATCAGAGTTACCAGAAATTATCAAGTGTCAAGCAGGAGTTATTCAATTTACAAAGAAAGCAACATCAGTATCAAATTGACATTAGAGATGCTAAAAATAAAATAGCAGAACTTCAAGGTGAGTTAAGATGGTCAAACCAATCACATGGTGATTATTCTCACAATGCTGGTAAATGTAATTTAGATTCTCACACTAGTTTTAGAGAAATATATGATGTAAATCAAGCAGCGAATAACCAATATATCTATTATAACCAGACAAAGTGGGACAGGTATGAGTATAACCACGATAATGTGTCAAGTCAGTTTCAGCCTTTAACAACAAGGAAAGATGTATATTGTGACACCAGAAACAACCATGCTGATGAACCAAAATTTAGATTGCCATTTTTAATGGTAAAGGTGATTTAACAGTTGCAACGACAATATAAAAAGTGTAGGCAATCTGTCAAGTCCAGGATGCAGTTCGGTGAATGTGATGAATATATTGAATGGAAGCCAACGCAGACCACGTAGTCATGGACATAGGCACTATACTGCCCCAAGTCTACATGACATTTCAATTAATGGTCTTCCGTTTATGACCATTCCTCTAGTTATTCATCACATTCGTACCAAACTGTATTCCTTGCCACTTTCAAAACTTCATTCCTTCTACAAAACATGTTTAGCATCATCCGTAACTGATATCCATTCCCTAGAATACAAATTAACAGCAATTGTTTTGGATATATCTAACCACAGACTGTTCAAGCCTGTCACCACATCCGCCAACAAACCTGCTAACCGGACATTTATCAAAATTCAATTCGCCAATAAAGGCTTGGACGCTATAAATCTTGCTAACATTCTACATAGCAAAACAGTGACATCAAACATTCCTCCTTATTTTAATGATCAATCAGTTCCACTTATCTCATATTCCTACACTAAACCAATTGCAACTTCCATTTTCAATTACAAACGGGTATTGCGTGACTTCCAAATTGATGACTTTAAAGCCAAACCACCTGATTGTGCTTGCTCCTCTTCCCCATTCAATTATAGTCCGGCTGGACACGTTATAACCGGTGACTTAGATATCGTAGACAACCTCAAACTACGAGATATCTTCTCAAAAGGTCCCAAATTTCGTGAGCCCCAGCACATCAACTGGAAGTACAACTTCAAGATTTTGATGGATGCAGTTGAAGACTATGCTAGGAAGTGGGCAAAGAAAAAGAAAGAGGACGTTGAGACATTGTCCGACTGGATCAAGTCCATTAAGTCATTAATTGTAAATCGCATCAGGCGCCTAAAAACAGCTATGAAATCCAGAAATCCCAGTATATTTGAAGATCCCCTTGTAGAAAGAACTCTTTCCAACCTCCATGAAAATTACGTCATTGTCCCTGCAGACAAAGCTTCTAACAACATACTGTTTGTGTGTAAGAAACACTATCTCGACTGTCTTGTGAAGGAGATGGACATCGACAGTTCATCTGGAAACCCTACTTATACCCCTACTACAATATCGAGGGATGAGATTGTAAAAAATCACACTTCAGTGTTATCATCATTTGGCATAAAAGCTAATGATGAAAACAATCAACTCCCTTACATGTACTGGGCACCTAAACTTCATAAGAATCCATACAAACAGAGATTCATTGCCGGGTCTTCCAGATGCACCACTAAACCTCTTTCACAGCTCCTCACTACATTGTTGACCGCAGTCAGAGTCGGCCTGAAAAATTACTGTAATAAAGCTTACTCCACAAGCGGTGTGAATCAAATGTGGATTCTTAAAAATTCAAAAGATCTCCTTGAACAGCTTTCCTCAACCAGTCTTACCCATTGTCATAGCATTCAAACTTTTGACTTTTCTACACTTTATACAACCCTGCCACACAATAAACTGAAAACAGTAATTGCAGATTTAATACATCAATGTTTCTGCACAAAAAATGGAGAACGCAGATACACCTATTTAGTTATAGGGAAAGACAAGACATATTTTGTTAAGAACCACACCGATTCAAATAAGAAGTACACCGAGACTGACGTAATCAAAATGTTAGAATTTTTGATCGACAATATTTTTGTCGAATTTGGAGGTCGTGTTTTCCAACAGACAATAGGGATTCCTATGGGAACAAACTGTGCGCCGCTTTTAGCTGACCTTTTCCTTTACTCGTACGAGGCCAAGTTTTTACAAGGGCTTATTCAAAGAAAACAAAAACATTTAGCCCAGTCCTTTAATTTCAGCTTCCGCTACATAGACGATGTGCTTTCTCTTAATAATCCTAAATTTAAGGATTATTTACATCAGATCTATCCAAATGANCTAAGGGTTAATAGGTTATCTTGGCTAGTACATTCCTGGCCTTGACTTCAATTTCATGGTTTAATGAATCTTGGCTAGACTGGTAAAGATATTTGGTAAATATGTTTGAGTTTAATTATCCCTTTTGACCTTGACCTCAACTTCACAGACCATTTCAAGTTTATTTTTTGAGAATAGATCAGTTTCTCATGTATATTAGGGTAAGAGTCCTGGGTAGGTAGCCAGGACGTATGTCGGGGTTCACACTTGTTTAATTAATTGTAGTATTTATAGACGATTACTGGTATATAATAATTAGATATTTCTTTGTTGGAGATACTACAAAATAAAGTATTTTTTTAAACTAATTTGTTTATTGATAATGTATTTGGGCCTAATGGTAACTGTGACCTCTTTTTTTCTGTGCAGTTGCTGTAGCTTATCACCTATTAGGTCAGTACTGCTCCTATAACGGAAAATAAAAGATGCAATACAGCCATAATACTAGTGAAAAGTGAACTTAATCCCAATTTGTCATTAATACAAGTTTAATCAATTTACTGGATCTGATAGTCCATGAGCAAGGTTCTGTCTGGTATGCAATACAGCAATAATACTACTGAAAAGTGCACTTAATCCCAATTTGTCATTAATAGTCACACAGGAAGGTTCTGTCTCATGTGATAAGTATGTATGTTAGCAAGTGTATTTTGGTCTGATAAAGGGTGTCCAAGAAACCATTTTTTTATTGAAAAATTGAGTCTATTGTTGGCTATCTACCGTGACCTTTATCTTGAACATTCCAACGACACGTTCAATAAGGTTCTGTCTCGTTTGTGAACTTCATGTTACCCGAGTTTTATTGTGAACTGATGAAAAATGCTCTAGTTTTTATCCGAAAACAAAAGTTTTCTTAGAACTTTAAGTCTTTTAAGCTATTGTGTTCTTGATCTTGATTTTTTTTAGCAACGTTGACCTTGACCAAAAATAAATACGGTTCTGTCTCAAGTGAAAAGCATGTAATTTTGTTTTAATCGATGAAAAATAGATTGTAATCCAATAACTGATATTCAAGTTATCATCTGAATATCAAATCTATTTTAGCCAATACAACCTTTACCTTGAATGTACAAACCACAAAATCATTTGAGATCAAAGTTGTGGTCTTATAATGGATGCTTAAATTAATATCATGCGGAAACATTTTCTTGAAGGTAGTCTTTTTTAGATACTGTGACCTTGGCCTTGAGCATAAAAACTATTAGATTTATAAAGCTCTGTCTCATAAGATGAGTAAGCATGTAACCAGGTTTAGTTTGTATTTGCTGAGGGATACGCAAGTTGTCATCCAGAAACAAAACTTCTCTTTAAATTGTCTATCTTATGCCTCTGTGACCTTGACCTTTGCAATAGCTACCCCCAAATCAATTGGGTTCTGTCTTTTGTAATAAATAAGCACTTAGCCCAGTTAGGTTTTTATATGACCGCAAAAATTTTGGGTCGTATATTGGTATGGTGTTGGCGTCGTCGGCGTCTGTGGACAGCATAACTTTGCTTCTAGTTGACGGATCATTATGAAATTTTAGTATGATGTATCTTGGCACACGCGTAAACAGAGGTTTAAATTTTGAGTTGGTGGCCCGCCTGTTTTAGAAAAAGGGGCCAAAAAGGGGATGAAATTGGGTGTTTTCACATTTTTGACTGTAGAATCTTTATTAATTATTGGATTTTGATGGTTTTTTTTTCAGTGTGCTTCTGAGGAAATTTCCAATCTGGTGTATGCCAACGGATTTCACATAGCATGTACCGCTCACGAGATAAATGGGGCCCAACAGGGGCAAATCT